>JACXIT010000136.1:800109-899363 GCA_014737525.1 Bombus difficillimus | reverse complement strand
TTTATCATTTTCAGTAGTTTATTCATATATATATTTTATTTCAGGATTTTAGTTGGAAGAAGGTTCGAGAAAGATATTATGACACATAATCACATAGCTATTTAGGTATCGTCTACCACTATACCTAAAGCTAATTTGTGATTATCCTTAAATAGTACAATGTAAAATATTAACTAGGCTCATGTACATAATATTTTTTACATTTTATCTAATTAGAAATTATTTGTAAATTGTTTGTAATAAGTCTCTTTTGAGACAAAATATATATATTTGTATATATTACAGTCCCAGACCTGTTAAATAATAAATTTTATATCGTGTATGCAATTTTATTACAGCATTTGCACATTAGTATAAACATGTATATATAAAATGTACAAAATTCATACAGTATAATTATTTTCTTAGTAATATATTCTCTATTACGATGTTGAAGATATTTACAGAATTTGGTTTATTTTTACTTAAAAGTTATAAAGTTTGTAGGGGAAGGGACTAACATTATACATATTATAATCAGTATATAAAAGTATGTTTTTAAATATGAAGTCTATGAAATATTTTTTAATTATAGGACTATTTCTTTTTATATTCGATAGCCAAATATCGCGTACCATTTATTAATATACTTACTTTAATTTATCGGTTGTTTACCAATCTATTTTTTTATGAACCGTTCATTCTTTTATCGCGTTAAACTATAAAAAGTCAGTTTTGGAAAGTACATATTCACGCTTTACTTTTATTACTACTATATCCTATGTTTTGTTTACTATTTCTCTCGGATGGATACTTACAATATCGTTTTAATACTTTTATGGAAAGAATGAGTAAAATTTAAAAAGTAGGAAATTTATATTGTTAAAGTATTTACAAACCTCTTTGAATTTTATTGATTCTTAAAGCATTAATAATGAAATTTGAAAATACAAGTTTCAAAAATTCTCAGTTCAGTCACATAAAGTTTAATATGTGCAAAAATTTATTCTTAATTGTACTGTTTTAAAAAGAATCGCTACATGTATACGTGAAACTTAACAAATCCTTAAAAGTAATATGAATATCAGTTTCCGTACTATACTTTATATTACCGTTAATATGAAATTTGTACAATGAATGGTGAAAATTTACTCGTACTTCCGTCATTAAATAAATACATTAGTTGCAATGACAAATATAAAACTATCGCAGATTAATTACCACATAATTCTCTATAGCTATTCTCGATTCTTAGATGCTAAGCAACAAGTCTGATTGTCAATTAAAATTAATGTCATTATCAAATAAAATCTTTCTGCCACAGTTCATGTAAAATAAATTTCAGATACTAAAACTTAAATATGTACATACATTAATATGGCAGTTTAAAGCTATGGAACTTTACACGCATTTCCAGTTTCGGTACGAAGTTATTACTGATAATACGATTCTGTTTTAGAAACACGACCCGTCAAATGACTTAATCCATCGCATCTTTAATAAAAACTTCACGACCCGTTTACTCTAACAGCATCCGTATTGATGTTCGTGTATGTGACTATATTGTTACTATCCTCGACAACTGGAGTCTGCCTCAATAAGTTCAATAATGCACTGTTTATCACCAAAGGTATGTTAGCTTTACCATTTTGCAAATTGGAATGAGTCCTTTGAATTTTTGGCAATGCGTTCTTCGTAACGTTATTATCGTTTGAGTCGCCGGTTCCTCCGATAACGCCGTTCTTTAATGGAAGAACATTTTGTGAACTAATTAACGATGAACTAGGTCGAGTAGGTGGCGCTAAACTAATATTCGAGCTTAAAGAACTAGAACTTCTACCTTCTAAACTTAATTCCGATCCTCGTCGTTCGGTTACGTTCCTTTTATTTTTCCGCTGATCAGTCAATGACGTAAAGGAATCTCTCTTTAAAATCGCTTTAATAGTAGGATTAGTTAATTTCGAACTATCTAAAGTGTTACATTTCTCAGTCATGCTCGTGATCGATGCTCTTTTACGTTCTGGTAAATTCAAACTAGATATCGACGATCTCTTATCACACTTTCTTTCTGGTTGTTCTTTCGCATCATTCGAGGCATCTTTATGTTCTTGTGGCGCATCAGAATGCAAACTGCTCTTTACATCTACGTTTGTACTAGCTTTATTCATATTGGCTAAATTTTGATCGGAGATATGAATCGACCGAGGCACTTCGTATCCGTTTATTGAATTTTCCCTTATGATAATATCTTCGTTATCCGCTAACAATTCTAAATATTTCGGTATATCATTCGATTGTGATGTAAGTGTCGCGTTATGGGAATTCTGAAGGAACGGTTGCATATCTCGACTGCCTTCTGAGCTGCTGGATTTCCAAGAATTCCCTGAGAAAATCAACACAAAATCAACATTATATTACATTCAGCCTTATTCAATAATTGTATTACGAGTTTGTATAAGAAGAAAAGGAAGACTGGTCGAAAAAGCATATATAGTATATAGATGATCTTTACAAAGAGAACCTACCTGAATTATTATGATTTTGGTTCTCGTCAGCAAAGTAAGCCATGTTAGAGACGCCTGCAAGCATGAGCCATGCAATGATAAATATGTATTCAAGCAAATTGTTAAATTTATATATTTAACACTTTTATGGCATCGCATCTGGATGATTTGAATCGCAATTATCGAGTGTGATCACTTTTCGAAACGAATACGCTCGTTTTGTAACACGTGAAAATAAATTAATGTTAATCCTATTAGTCGTTGAAGCAGCTATTAGCTTACAAGTTTAGAAATCGAATTTTACGAGATGGCTATGAAAATTATTATGTAAATATATGATTGTATAAATAAGCAACAGAGAGAGTTTTAGTCATAAATGATCGAAAATTTGTATGCAAACTTTTTTATGTCATTCCCCAAGCTATATACGTACATTTTAGAAATATTTCGTTTTATATATATAAATTCATTTTGTCAATTGAAATATTGGAGAATGAGATAAAAAAATATTAGTATCGAACTATAAGAATCATCCTAATAAGCTAATACGTGTTTGCTGACAATAATAATAATCGACAATTGATATATTTGAAAAAAAAAATGTATATTTATGTTCCATGCCAGAGATTTACATAATGCAAATGTTAATATCCGTATGATTGAAACATACCTCTTCTAGCTAAATAATGACCAGTATGAACCGGGTTCAGTTGTGCATCCTCTATGGTACTTCGAAGACTAACTATATTTTCAAGGCAAACTTTAAAGCTCGGTCTAGCATCAGCAACGCTCCAACAACGTAACATGAGCTCATGTAAAGCAGGTGGACAATTTAGAGATTTGGGCAACCTTCCACCTGCGCGTACGTGGTGTAATACTTCGATATTTGTTCTGGCAGGATACGGTTGTTGTCCCAAGGACGTGATTTCCCACATTAATACACCAAATGCCCAGACATCACTCTGCGAGGTAAATACACCGTCCACCAACGATTCAGGCGCCATCCATCGAACAGGAAGTAATCCTTCTCCTTCCTGTAACAAAGAAGTTGAACATTTGTTTCCGTTTTATATCAAGATCGCAAATTGTTATTACGTTAGAATTAGGTAGATATTTACTTTTCGATAATAATCGTTCTTGTATATGTCTCTGGCCAGTCCAAAGTCACCGATCTTAACGACACGGTTCTCTCGATCTCTGGCAGACACCAAACAATTTCTACAAGCGAGATCTCTATGTACAAAATGGAGCTCCTCCAAATAACGACAACCCCTTGCTACATCCTCGCACATAGCGAGCAAATCTTGCAGACGTAACGCGTGTGGATCCGACGGTTGCAAAGATCGACTCGCCCTTAAATAACTCAGTAAATCTCCAGCTTCCATCAGTTCCAACACCAATAACGGCGGATCCGTATCTAAACAGACTCCCAAAAGTCTTAACACGTGTTTATGTCGAAAATGACTCATGAGTCTAGCTTCTTGAAGGAACTCCGTCTTTTCCTGAGCCGAGGCACCCTTTCGCAACGTTTTGATCGCAACTGGTGTAACTCCTGGCCTCTCCAAATCCTTCGCATTCCCTTGAAATACCTGAAAAGGTTTGTATACACGCGATAACGACACAGTCCCGTAATTACAATGATAGTTTTTAAATATTTGTTAATTTATATGTCGCTTACTTCACCAAAGGCTCCGCTACCCAAAAACTTCGCTAAGGTAATCTGTTCCCTTCTGATTTTAGGAAGCGTAGAATCGTCCGGATCGTTCTGCAAGGTAGACGCGTACAACGCGTTCGATTGAACGAAATTTCCGCGTGGTATCTCCCGAAGCGTCGCTAACTCGACGTCGCTCACTAACGGAGGTAAAACCGCCTTTTTATCATCTTTGCGTTGCCGGTACACTGCTGAATTATAAAACTTATCCTTTATACTCCTGTTAACTGTACTCGAAGTGTACTTATTCAAACAGGGATTACTTTAACCATTAAAAAAAATACACTTTATTTATAATCGTCATACACTTACGGCAAAGGAAATAACAGAAGCAAATGAGCATAATAGTGATAACAGGGACGCTAAGTCCCAACACTAAACCAAGGTGTTGTTGAGCCGCTAATATTCCACCGGTGGCTTCGGTTAAATCAATGATCGGGCTGGATCTGCTCCAACTACCAAAACCGTACGCGTTTCTAGCTTGAATGCGAAACCGATACTTGTCGTCCATGTCTCCCGTGATTATCCAATAATTGTCCGTCCCATTGTAATACAACTTCCAGCTCGCGTTCCCGGTGGAGTCTATTTGCTCGTTAATTTCATTGATCTTCATCCCTTCGACACGGTACAACGTGATCTGCGAACCATGAGCTTGCGCTGGTTCCCAATTCAATTGGTACACAGAGTTACGGAGTTTGGTTACCGTTGGCATACCTGGAGCACTCGGTACATCACCTGTTCCCCAAATAACATAAAACAATATGTGGATAATCGTAAAAAAAAAGAAAAAACAATTTTAATAATTCTACAAAGAACTAGAAGGAATTCGTTACCTAACGTTTGAAACGTGAACCTCCCATCCGTTGGCCACACGAAATCTTTCTTATAATTTGGATATCTCAGAAGCAGATGAAATTTGTACAAAGTTCGTGGTTGCAATTTCCTGATGAAATACGTCACTTTATCGTTTTCCATCGTAAAGTCATTCGCCTCTTGCCAATTTTCTACAGCAACATCTTTGTATTCCAACGTGTATTTCACCATCAAATCGACCGTCGGTACCCACGATACGTTCAAGCTATTCACGCTAACCCCGGTTAACGTCAAATTATTAGGTTCCGGATACATCTTGACTACTTGGCCGGAACTTTCACTGTATACATCGTTAACGTGGGCAGGATAAGCACGAACGAACACTAGATACTCCTGATCGGGTAGCCATGGTTCCAACATGGTGAAGAATCTTCCATCGGTTGTGCGTTCGGTGCCCTTTATAAATTGTTCTCCCTTTTGTCGTGCTCCGTTTATTAATCGAACCAATCTCCAATGTACCTCGTATCGTACAGCCGCGGCATTTAATATCTTTGGTGGCATCCAGTAGACGATAGCCAAAGTTGGTGTCAGAGCTTCTACGGTTACGTTCTCCGGAGCTGTAGGAGCGCCAGCTTCCGTTCGCAACACGACACCGGGATCAAACTCTAAACTCATCGAATCCGAATCAGCGTAATAGTTACTCAAAGCCAGTTTCAGTCTGTATTTCGTGAAAGGTTTCAAATCCTTTATTTCGTATTCCTTCTCGTAAGTCTGCAACTTTGTTCTGTCGCTGTCCTCGCACATGTTTGGATCATTTTCTAGACATTGAGACACGTATATCGTGTATAACGTCGTAGGTAAGCTGTATCCTTCGCAACCAAATTGAGGAACCGGTTCGGGAAGTCTCACGGTAATGCTACTTGCTGTTTTTCTCGCTTCTTCCACGTTGTAGGAGTCTTGACGTGGAATCAAACAGTTCGTGATCGGATAGGTTTGCAAAGATTTCCCAAGGGCTTTGATGCTTCGTACAGATGGTAAATAAAAGTGCTTGATCTCCTCGTAATCGGGATATTTTTTATTTACAAAATAAATTTGATCTTCCGGAATGTTGGACCAATAAATGTTCATCTTGTCGACGGTCAACGATCTTGCCGGTAATCCTTTGTTGAAACCTGCGCTTACTATCAAATTGCACTTACATCCGTCGATGTCGGCGCTGTTTAGGTGACCTTCCAAAGAAATCCAGTACATGACTGGTTTTTGATAATCGGTGCTATCGATCGTCATCACAGGTATCACGGATGGCCTGTAAGGGCAGGAACAGTCGTCTATATGATCGAAGAACGGTTGAACATCACTGCCGCTTAAATTCGACCGCATTATTACTCCGCCGTCTTTCTTAGTTTGTTCTATCCAGTACAACGATCTGCAAGAAATTAAATCGGATTATAGAATAAATTTGAAATATATATACATATACGAAGAAGGATTCCGTAAAAATAATAGGTACCCGGTAGATGGTAATATATCAAGATTCACTATACGTCTGCTCGTCGTAACGATGTTTTCGTATTTAAGAATTCCAGCTTGCCACATGGTCAAGTCTAACTTCATGATACATCCACCGTTTTCTCGATAGCTGGATTCGGACCAGTAAAGATGTCTCGCCACCCAATCGACAGTTATACTAAATGCACTGTTGTTCAACGTCAATATTTTAGTAGCGTTTACCCCATCCAAGTTCGATGTCACCAACTCCTGCATTTCGTTGATCCAGTAAATTTTGCTTTCCGCGGCCAGATACGTCACTTCAACCGCGATGTGCCGAGTAACGGTATAGTTCATTTCCTGATCCAAATCGGATATTCGAACCGCGTCCATCGTGGCGACCAGCAATTGAGGTATCGGATTTTCGTAAATCGTCGAAACGCTGATCACGTCGGTGTACGGTCCAGCGCCAATTTCCGTGTGAGCTCGAACTTGGAAGTAATACGTCGTGTTTGGCAACAGGTCTTGAACGGTGTGCTCTAACAACGTGGATGGAATAAGCGACTGATCGCAGATTTGCATCTCGACGTTGTTCTCCTTAAACCAACACTGAACCGTGTATCCGGTGATCAGACCATTCGTGAACTCGGGTTGATCCCACCTGTAACGATTTCATTTTTCAAATAAACTTGATCATCGCATAGGGGTGATAAGTATTTATTTATCGTTATAAAATAAAATATTCGACGCCGGTGACAACAACGATTCGGTCTTCGCTCTGTAAGGGCTGGTAAGAGATAGCAACGACATTTCTTTCTTACGATATTTACCTGAATATCGCAAATATGTCGACATTTTCGCTCAGTGGTTCTTTACGAAACTCTATAAACGCTCTAGGATTCGTTGGCTGACTGGGAACGCTTTGTGGCGATCTCAGTATCTTCCTTGTATGGTGTGCCGTTTCCCAATACGTGAACGCTTTCACAGTCACCTCCAGGACCGAATAAGGCAAAATCTGTTCGGAATTGTTATAAGGCATCGAGGTTTCCGTCGTTATCTCCGGATTCGAATTGGTATTGATATAATCCGCGAATTTCACTTCGTAGAAGACAGTCCCGTAATTGATATTCTCCACCGGGTCCCAGGATATGTTAAAGTTCCTCCAGGTGCCTTCTACTCTAATACTGCTATAGTTTACGGCGTTTGGTAATACAGCTACGGTTTCTGACGTAAGATTCTTTGGATATTGATGAAGCGCCGGATCCATGACGGCCACCATGCGAAGGCCTGACAAGCTGATACCGTTTATTATGGCCGTGTTTTGGCCAGACAGATCGCCTATCACCGCGTTCCGGTCGTCTTGAAGCCACAGAAGATGCTCCGAGAAGTAGCATAAAGGACCTTGCATGTTTGGGTACTGCAGTGCTGAGACCTTAAAAACATATCGAGAAACGAAATCGATAATTCTATTGCTACTATCAACGACAACGATATGTTCTTTGTTTTCGCAAAATAAGGAAATTAAACGACGATAGAAACCTTCTCAGGCACGATTTTATGACTCATCGAAATTCTTTCGGACGTTGGCGCTCGATAAACGATAGATCCACTTTCGTAGCTTCGGACAATCCAATAAACGTATCTGTTCTCTGTGTCCAGCGTTAACCCCATCACTTGTTTCCCGTTAAATATCTCGTCCGAATGATAGTATCGTCTGTCTTGTCCGTTTAAACGAGCCACTTCAACGGCGTGGCCTGTTGACCAATACAGGTACGCTTCCAAAGAATCGATCATTAATTCTTTAACGATGGCCAGAATCGACATGGGCTCTTGATGCGATCCATTCAAATTTGCTCTTGTTATCTGTAGAGAAAATACAAGGGGAAAAATATAGCGTGAAATAAATTTTGAAGTAAATAGAATCGATCGATCGAAGGTATAAGAAACGTTTATTTACAATTTGTTGCTTTGGATTAGCCCAGTACAATTTTTTCGATATCCAATCGACAGCAACGCTCCCGACAGAGTGAATATTCATCTTCGTCTTTTGATGGCTCGTAATATTGTACCGATACAACGCAGAATTGTTTCCTACGATGTACAGAATATCCTTGTACCAGCTGACATCAACGATGTGATAATCAACCTCTGTCTCCTTCAAGCCCGCTTTATAGATCAAAGTATCGATATTCTCTCCGGTTACGTCGCTTCTTAGGAGACCCTCGTTCGCGGACCACAGAATGGATGCGTGTGATCCGTCCCTAGAAGGTTAATTAAACGTCGTACAAATTAATTCTCAGAGGATTCCTCTTGAAACGATAGATAAGAATCGAAATCGCAATATTGTGTCGTAATTAGACCACGAATATTTACGAAGACCGTCGAATTTCTTATTTTACATATTCTGTATTTTTGTACTTTTTGATTTTTCACAAATACGGGTAAGTGGATTTTCGCACCTATCGATTACCTGTAAGTACATCTAATCGTGATTTACCTCAAGGTTCGACCCCTGAACTCGGTCGACCAGGGTCCTCTGCCAGCGCTCGTGTAAGCCGCCGCCTTAATCGAGTACTCCGATTTCTCTCGAAGATTGTGCACGGTATGAGACGATCCAGCGATATCCTTTTGATGGATCGTCTCTCCGGTAGACTCATCTTTGATCTCCAATTCGTAAGACCAATTTTGCCAGGCTCCTTTACCCTGGCCGCCCAATAAATGAGGCGCCTGCCAAGAAACTTTCGCCCTCTCCACACCGAGGACAGCTTGCACGCCCGTAGGAGGATTCACGGGGACAGGAACTGGTTGGCTCGCGTCCATAAGTACATTGACACTGACAAATGAACCGTTCGACCTGAAAAGAACGCTTTTATCGAAGCATCCGCGCATAGATCTCCAGCCTGATCGAACAGGAATCAACGCTCTCACCTATCGGGGTAAGCATTGTGAAAATATCTGTTTTGTCCCGAGTGATATCCTTCTATCAATACCTCTTCCCCGTTCGTCCAATAAAACAAACCGTTCGCCATGGCTAACGAGACTACGTTCTTGAATTTTGGTTGCTGCGTGTTGGCGCGAAGATTTATAACTTCACGACCATCCAGAGAGACAGATATTACAGTATTTTGGATGTGATGGGGAACGAGAAGACGGAAGTTGGTGTGATCGACGGTGAACGCTCCTAAATTAGCGTCTTCTAGAATTAAATATGGCTGAACCTGTAAAAATCCGTACAAGGTTATCGAGGATGAATCTAAGTTTTTGGCGTAAGCTTTTGGCGTAAAATGTCCGAGTTGAAAACTGTTGAAACGCGATGCACGATTGCTCTGTGGTGTATTTTCTGCTATTATATTTTACAGTTTGACGTAGACCAGCGATATCTTAGCCAGCCTTTCAAGCGTCTTACATTCGAGACGTACCTCGTGCTTCACTCCGTTGCTTATGTCAGCCAGATCCAATCGGTACAAACCGCCCCTGGTGACCCAGAATAAGTAACCATTGTACGGGTCTACCTCGATGTGCGTGGGTCGCGTCAAGAAGCCAGCCACGGCCACTGTCAAACCTCTTCCGTCCAGATTGCATCTAGCAATTTGCCAAACCGTTGTCGCGTGTTTCACCTCGCCCAGAATGTACAAGTGAAGGTTCAGCCAATCGACCGATAAACTCAGAGGTTTAAAGTTCGCCTGACTCGGACTTAGTATCACCGTTGGTTTCGTTCGTTTCGCGATGGACGTTCTGTATACGTATCCTAAAGAATCGGAAATGAAGAGCCGAGCGGAAGCCACGTGAATCGCCACTCCTCGAATCGTGCTCGTATTTTCGTAAACCACGCTAGGATCGTCCAACATGTCCGCATCTTGTTTCATAACCACGTGCTGACCTCCGAGAATTAAAATAGGTTGTTGCGTGTCTTTCACTGTAACGTCACGAGTCTCGTTAACGTTTGCATCGTTTCAAAAATTTGCCGAGATTTCAATTTCCATCGTACTGATACGTACCAGCCGGTTCTGGAGTGGTCATGACGCAAGTTACCGCAGGTGGTCCCTCTCCAACCCCGTTCCTCATGGTCACGCTAATAGAATAATTTTTATTCGGTTCGAGATTTTGGAACATGTAGTGGTCCGTGTTCTCGGAGGCTGGTATGTCCTGTAGGTTAATCGCGAAACGTATGTAACTGGACTGTTAGGCTATCTATCCCTTTCGAACCCTCGCTGGATAATCGTTATGCGAATAGGAAAGAAACGCCATGCCAGAAACGTATTTCGTGAGATCTGGTTCTTACAAGCTAAGAAGCTGATGTTAGCGGGATGAAAGACGAACGAACCGATAGGTTAAGCATGCATTGCTTAAACTCACGGACGTCAATTTTTGAAAGCTCGTTTATTTGATTAGCGTTGATCGTGCCAGCGGACAGAATCGTTTTTCTCATCAAAGAAGCCGTGCATTTGTCCCGAGCATATTATTTGCTTCGCAATTTTTACCTGTCGATGTACGTATAAACATATGTATATTATTTGTGGGAAAAGGTAGGCAGTCTTGCAGAACCAGTTGCTATTTACTCGCACAGTGCTGTTTGCTACTAAAGTTAGAGAGAATAGGAAAAGCGCAATCGGCTTTACATCGACGAACGCGTCGACGAATGCTGGTAAATAGCGACGATAGCTTAGACAGAACAGCCGAGGGTTTGGAAACGTATTCGCGTAGAACGATACGTTTCGCGAAAATGAAGATAACTGTATCGAAGAAACTAATTGCGAGGAAAGAGACTAATTATATCGAACGTTATTGAAGTTCTGGCGTGGCGTATACCTTAAGCTGGGAGTGATCAGCCCCTTGCAGACGCAGGACATAAGACAAAAGTGGCCCGTTCGGGAAAGGACCTGGTTCCCAAGACACAGAGGCGCGACAGCTGTCTACTGCCACCGCTCTTACAATTACCGGTGCTGAGGTTGGTAAACCGGCAGCCAACGTTCGTATCACGACGCTCGGAGCGGAAACGATAGGCTCCGGATTGTGTTGAGACGATTTTAACAGTAACGCTACGCGAAACTGCAATTAAAATGGCCAAGCGATAATATAACATTTACAAAAGAGAATAACGACGACAACGTTCGACATTTAAATAAATATAGTTAAATTTAAAAACTTACCCTGTACTTCGTGTAAGGCTGCAAATTTTCAACCAAAATCTGATCATCCTCTCCCCACGATTGATTTCTACAATATTGCCAAGTCTCAGCCAGTTCCTCGTACCTCCATTGCACTAAGTACGATATGCCTCCGCCGCGTCTTTCGATGTCTATTCCTTTCCATTCGAGTCGTAGGGAAGTTGCGGTTAGCGAGTCCGCTACCAAAGCTGGCGCCGATGGAATACCTATTTCCGCTGATAACGAACATCGATAGGTATCAATACGTGTTACGGAGTAGAAGATTTATTTGGTTATGAGCAGACCGCCGATCTTGATACGTTTGTGGGAAATTTGAAAGTAAACGATGTACAGGTTGCGCGTGATACGTAAAAATATAGAAAACGTTACAAAACACGATACTCCGTGTGATACGTAGCAGCTAAAACGACGTTCTAGCCGATTTCCATCTTCGTAATTGTATTCGTAGGAATATAATCCGCGCGATAAATATCCGCGGTCTAGTTACGAGAATCGCGTGAAAAATCGACAAAAGTCGATCGCGAAGGCAACGTTGCAAAGGGTCTCCTCCGCTCGCGAACGTCAATCATACAGCGGAACTGCCATAACCGCCATTATTTATCCGTCAGAACGTTTTCGTATACGGAGATCTGTGAATATTTTAATTCCGAAGCGCATCGTAGGTTACGCGATGAACGTGGAACGACAACGAGCTCTCACAGAGTACAAAAAGATACTGGACGAACTGAAGACAGCGTTCATGGAAAGATGGAAAATTAACAAAACCGACAATATCAAACTAGATGATTTCGATCAATTTCGGACTGTGGGTACCGGCGCCTTCGGCCGCGTTATACTCGTGAAATACAAACCAACGTCCACGTACTACGCCATGAAGATCTTAGAGAAAGCAAAAATCGTGAAGATGAAGCAAGTGGAGCATACGTACAACGAGAAAAGGATACTACAGTGCGTGAGGTTCCCCTTTGTCGTCTATATGGAGTATTGTTTCAAAGACAATTCCTACGTATACATGGTGTTACCGTTTATCAACGGTGGCGAGATGTTCACGCATCTAAGACGAATGGGAAAGTTCGACGAATCTCTGGCGCGATTCTACGCCGCGCAAGTTGCTCTCGCGCTGGAATATCTTCATCATTGCAGCCTCGTTTACAGAGACTTGAAGCCGGAGAACATTTTGATTCAAAACACCGGTTACATTCGAGTGACAGACTTTGGATTCTGTAAGATGATCGACGGTAGAACGTGGACTCTGTGCGGTACGCCTGAATATCTCGCACCGGAAGTAATCTTATCGAAAGGATACGGTAAATCCGTGGATTGGTGGAGCTTCGGTGTTCTGATCTACGAAATGAACGCCGGATATCCGCCGTTTTATTCGCGAGACCCGATGAAAATATACGAGAAGATCGTCTCTGGTAAGTACAAGTTCGCTCATCATTTCGGCGGAGAGCTGAGGGATATATTGAAAAACATACTGCAAGTGGATCTGACTAGGAGATACGGAAATCTGAAAGGTGGATCTATGGATATAAAAGGACACAGATGGTTTCAGTCGACCGATTGGAATCAGATATATCATCAGAAGATACAGCCTAGTTTCATACCGGAATGCTCGGCGCCGGAAGACACCAGCAATTTCGATATGTACGCGGAAGAGTCGTTGAAAATAGCCACGATGGATCGTTACGCCAAGGAATTCGCCAACTTTTAATCGAACCGATTACGGAATACCGTTGATTTAACAGCGAAGCGTATCTTTGGAGATACAGAGAACTGTACGCTACAGCGGAGGCTCGTTACGCGAAACAACTTGAAGCAACGTTCGTCGCGTCATCTCCGTCGTCAGCGAAGTGCGTATTACCTTTTAATTGTTGAAAGTAACGGTTCAGAGCGTCGTGACAACCCAGGACACAGTACAATTCTTTGGGTGGTAGCAATTCTTGCGTTCCATTCTACAAAACGATACAGCCGACGTTAGATTTGGTAAAATGTTACGTTCCGTGTAATGACAAAAAAAAAAAAAAAAAAAAAAAAAAAAAAAAAAAAAAAAAAAAAAAAAAAAAAAAAAGAAAAGAAAAGAAAAAAAAAAGGAAAAAGAACAACGACATTTAACGTTAAAATTAAAAGTAATAATGTCTTAATATGTACTGACGCAGACGGCTTGACAGCTCGTGTCGAGTGCTCGTTGCCACGCTCCGCAGCCTTTTGTGCACTGAAACAGACGGAAAATATACGCGTGATACTACGTTAGACGATGTTCGTTACGTGTCTGATTATATACTATCCCGTTTCTAATTCTACAAAATATATTACAATCGAACAAGTTTATGGTAAAGATAGGAATTTATTAAGTATTCGTATATACAGCTGTTTCGTCTTATCGTCGGTAGTGGAGCGTGCGCAGCGTGTTTATGCAAATCGAAGTAGACAACACGCGCTCGTTTGTCCTTAATCGGTACCTCGATTCGATTCTTCGAACGGCGGAACGATCGAATCGAGACGATCAGTGGCGGTAAAGAAACGTGGCACGCTGCGTCATTTTGGCATTGAAGTAACTGGAGCTGTATTCGAAAGACGAACGTAAGTACGAGGCACGTGCCTCAAGTAACGCCCACGTTCATAAGACGGGCCCGGTCGGTTCGTGTCGAGCATGGATTTGCGAACCGAAGTTTAACGCATTAACTTTCTGCGCCGGAGGATGTGGGTATTTGTCGGCGACAAGCCAGTCGAAGTAAGAAGAAGCGGACGAGGAAGAGAACGTACGAGAACTACGAACACGCGCGCATGTGTTTGTTTACCATGGAGATCGTGATCGTTCGCAATTGTACGGAACTTGTTCGCCGAGGCGCCTGATACGATCCTCCGGTCTAGTCTTTTTTTCTCTTACCGATAAACATGTCATAAGATCAGCAATGTTATCGTTCAGAAAATTGCGTTATTGCTTTGACTTGGTTATTAACCCGTCCTGTTACGATCTTACTTAATAATAAATCAAATCGTCTCGTCGTTGAATTCCGATGGGATCGATGGTCGTCCGAAAAAACGTAAAAAATTTTGTTAGCGTCCGAAAGAGAGTTATTTTTGGTTGTCCGTAAAAAAAACGTCGAGAATCGTCGATCGTCTTCGAAAAACTACTAAAAAATAAATTCGTTGGTCGAACGAACGAACCGAGAACGAGAAATATCTTGAAATATTTCTTCGAGCACGTCTTGAAATAATTCGTGCCTCGACGAAACGTAAATATACGAGATACAGCGTGCTCGATGACCTCAAGGACTCGAGGAAGAACAAGTTTGTAATAGTTACGTCTAGACTGGTAGCATTCGTCGTCGTCTGTAACTCGTTTTTCCTTCCTTCAAGTATCGTCCTCCGGTACGTCGGTTCTGTGTATTCCAGCCGCGTTTCCTGTTCCAATTTCTAATTTCGCCAGATAACAGGCGATAATTGACGTTTAATCTTGTCCTCGATGAAAAACGAGAGGCTGGTTAGAATGATGGTTGTTACGGTAGTTGCAACGTTCGTGGACAGCTGCGCCTAGTAAAATCGTTATTTCAACATCGTATACCGAGATACAAGAGAGCCATTTACCAATTGTCAGGCTGATCGACACTCGGCCGCGTTGGAGAGGCGCCGCACATAAATGATACCCCTCTCGACATTTTAGAATAATAAGCTCGCTATGGAAAGACTTAATTCGACGAGATTAGCGGTGCACCTGCGTTATCATAAGCTTCAAGCTTCGAAGCAAATTCGTCTTGTATTACGTGCTTGTTTTCTTTTAGTAGAAAGAACATTGTATTCTTTTTATTTTTTTTTTTTTTTTTATTTATCACTCGTTCATCCTGGAAAATTCTAATTAAAAAATAGCATCAGACATTACTTTGATCTTGCGTAGTTTGGTACTTTGGTAACTTCTGTTAGCTTAATCTACGAAAGTTTAAAGAAACCAGTAACAGTAACAATTTGGAAAATTAAATCTTGTTCACGCGTCTGCTGAATAAATTATTCTGTACGAATACGTATAGAATAAATACATATTAGAGGATATCGCAAAGGTCAAATAGTTTAAAAATTCTAGAAGGAAAGGGACCTCCGACGCTAGATAGATAAGTTATTAATAAACATTTGGTGGCGGTTTCATGACTTTGACGCGTTGCAAGTAAACGCGACATTCGTGCGATTTCTTACAACGATCGTCGTAAAGAACCCTGAATGCGGACGAGCGATACTTTGCCTCGCGATCCCGCTGCGATCGCGCGTCCGTCTTTGTTGTTCTTAACAGGAAAACAAAGAGAGTGTTGCACGATCGCGGCGAGATCGCGCGATAAAACGTCCATCGTCCGCGTTCAGGGTGAATCGATGTATCAGATACGGAACGTATCGTTCGTTTCGAGGGGATTATTTGGAGAAACTTTCGAGTTAAAAATACGACAGTCGTTCTTATCAGTTTGAACCAAAGAGAAGGGAAAATAAGATGTAGAAAAAGAAGAAATAGAAGGAGCGCGCAAGATGCGTCGAACGAGCGTTTATCTTGGCAATGCACGATAGTCAAAGCGACCACTCTAACGACCTTAGACGACGATAATTTTTAACGTCTTAATTAATCATATTTCTCGCGACGATATTTCTATCGCTTCCAGCCCATATCGGCTACGATCCCCCTTTTTCAATTAGTTCGCACGAAACATCAACGTTCCTTCCACTCGTTGCCCGATTCTATTCCACTCGTCCTACGATTCTATTCGACTGGCCACGCTCAAATTCGACTCGCCGCGTTAAACGATCGTAATTTTCTCGGTTTCGTGGCTGCGCCGTAAATAGGGGTTGACAAAACTATCGGACAGTGGAAAACAGCCGAAGCACAGCGGCTCGACGTTGCGCCCGCTAATTTCTCACTTCCTCATTAAAACCTCAACACACATTACGCCCCAGCCTGGCCCTCGCTCTACTCGGCTCCCCGTAGATCGTAGATCTTCGTCCTACCACGAACGAGGATCTATCTGTTCTCTCCTCGTTTCGTTTGAGCCATCGTTCGCTGATTGCGCTCTGTGCTCGCGCGACAACGACAAAGCGTGAAAAATGTGAAACCTCGAATGGACGATATCCGATCGCACGAATTAGACTGTAGATTCGTTTATTTTCCAGATCTCAAAAAAAAAAAAAAAAAAAAAAAAAAAAACGGACACAAAGAACCTTAGACGGTTTCAACTGTTTGTTAGTAAATACGAGGAAAGACGTAGGAAGTTTGTGAGAAACATGAAATACGGTAACTTCTGGTAGCTAATGTCAAGTAGATGCAATTTGTCACGGAGACCTCGATGCTGGTGGTCTGCTACTTTACAAACACACTCGAATGGGTAAAGTCAGAGTGCCAGATTCATTTAAAAACGAGAAGCTCGACAAGCTTTTACGCGTATACTTTGCTCTCGTTTATACGCTCCAGACCTATGACCATGCACAGAATATTTTATACGCTGTTTGACATAATTCGAGGACAGTTTGCCGTTTTACCTTGACCTTTATATCCGTTACTCGTGTCTGTACGTTAATACGTTTCTTTAATTATCGTCGTACGAGTAACAGGCTCACTTCCGTTCGATTGGTTGACGCGATGAAGCTATTCGTAATTACGTTTCCTTCATTGTTCTGACCAATGCATGGCATATATATTCTTCGTATTATACGCATATCCTCATAATATATACATATGTACACGGTAGAACGTTCGGTACAAAAGAAATTCCAGAGGTATCGGTTCACCGCCATCGAACCATGAAATTACCGGAAGAAGCACCAAAGCCGAGCCGGGCTTACGCGATTTTGTTCGATCAAAATTACATCGTAAAAATTCATATCGTGTGTCGATACGTAATCCGTCGCGTTCGTTCCTTTCTGTGATATTATTTAAAAAAAAAAAAAAAAAGAAGAAGAAAAGAAAAAGAGAAAAATGGCGATCAGACGTCAGCGAAACGAGACAGAGTTTAGCGACGAGCGACGGGTAAAATAACGCTGGATTAACCGAGAAAGGCAATTAGGGTTGCGTTTAGCCAAAAGTAGAGCATCTTCCTTTTGAATCGTGTCAGCCGCAAGCTAACCGTTATTCGTGCGCGTTACTGGAACGTACGAACCGTGAAACGAGGCGAGGAAGGAAATCGTTTCGAGCGCAATTCACGTACCGACCCGTGGTATTCGAGGCTTTTCAACCAGCACGCAACCTCGTGTCACAAAGTTGTTTAAAAAATGCACGCGGTCGATCACCGTCTACCATAGACGGAACGTAAATACAAATCGTGTTCGTGACAGGAGCGCTGGCTGGAAGAAGCGGTCGTAACTTAATGACAGCGTTTCTCTTTATCCTTTTTTCGGTGGCACGCGATAATTAAGTGTATCGCTGAGCCTTTTGTCCTTTTCGTCGCATTAATTGCGGTTCTCGTTTCCTACCCTGGAGACACGCGTTGCTGGATATCCTTCCGGCCACCGCGGGGATCCTTTCTCCGTCTCTTCCCTTGTCCCTCGCGTTCCCTTTGTACTCTTTGGAACGTGCTAACGATCCTCTCTGAATTCCAAGTCTGGTTAATTTGTTCCTTTTTTCGAAGAACTTTCTTAGACTCTCGCTTAGTCCTCCGAACCTCGTACGCGGAGTACGATCCAACGTTAACGAATACGATCGTAGTGGCGGTTTTTCGCAGCTTTCTCCGCTGGCGCTTCCGCAACTGGGTGAAACGGGAGACAGAGAGGCCCAGAGGAGCGGAAAGAGACGAGCAAGCGGAGAGAGCGAATCCGGAGTCACACGACAATTTGGCGACATCCGCCATAGGCCGCACTTGTACGCGATCCAATTTAAAGTCACGAAGCCGTACGAGCCCGGCCATTCTTTCATTCGTACGCGTAATACGTGTACACGTTCGTCCATTCGTTGCTTTTGGCTACGCTGGTAACGCGCGAATAGCGGAGCAACAGACTACAGAAGAGAGGAGAACGAGAAAGGGAGACGAAGGACCTGACTTTGTTTTTATTTGCCGTTTACCGTCTCTTTACTAGCCAGCCAGTGAACAGGCACCCCGGGGACGGCAGCGGAAGTACTTTCATTGTGCCAGGGGACCGGCGTCCCTTTATTTTCGTCTCCGATGTTCGCCTATGTTAATAAACGTTCGACGATGCTCCCCGATGAACTTTAAATTTGTGGCGCAACCGATGCGAGAATTATCATCGTTCGGACTTAAGATTGCAGAACTATTTAAATGGAACTAGAGTTGGGAGAAGAGTCACGGAAATACGAATTTCTTCTCACGAATCGTTCGAATTAGAACTCTGATCCAACTACGAGATTGACTACTGGACTGATTTATAAATCTGTTTGACGCAGAATGGAAATATTTTCGTTCGCTTACCTGGTCGATCTTGCATCGTATGCCACATCCTCCCTCCGAGCTCGAGTCGTCCGTTCGATTCTGAAACGAATAAAGGAAAGTTCAATCGACCGCTGCTGTTGCAAGTTAGTAACCTTAATTAAAATATTTTACCCATCGTTTTCTTTTTTTTTTTTTTTTTATTTCTCAAGATACGTCCGTTAAAATATGTTTTTAATTCTGCGTGTTTTTTATTTTCTACGTGATATCGTATTGTACGAGCTGTCACGAGATAATGGCCAAATATTTTAAGTCACACGGAACACCCTAATTAAGGAGGACAATATTCTCGTAATGACTCGTAACGTAATATGCAAAATATTTCACAGTTGTCGACAGATTGCGATAATTTAAATTCACGAACAAACAGGTGATACGCGATATATTTGAATAAATACGATCGTCCAGGCAACCAGATACGCATAGAAACTGGTTGATTCCCAAAAAATTCCCATAGTGGCACGCTCGGCTTCACACCCTTGTTATCGGCGCTGGAATTGTTCGCCACCCTCGATCTAGTGGATTCGACGAGCACGTTACACCCTTCTTTCCTCGCTTACTTTTTTTTTTACGATTTGCTTTCGTTTCCATTAAAAACCGGACGCGCACCTGTGTACGGGAAACGCGAAACGTACAGGTGCAAAAGGTGTAACAAGCACGCTTATCCGAAACGGTACCAGAGATCTGAGACTTGGCACGATCGTTCGGCGATTCATTCGCGACGGACTAGGTATAGCGGGGGTGTCAATTGAACCGGATGAAACAATTTACTATCTTTTAAAGCTGGCAAGCGATTCAATTTATTTTCTACGGCCCCTGCACGCTACGCGGCTCTACCGTTACCGCCGTTCGAATCGCAATTTTTTCCCCATACGTCGGCGTGTGCATGAAATTTCCAATGAAAACAACACCTCGAACGATACCGTTCTTTGTGAATAAATCAAACGAAAAATTTGCGATCGAACGTCCTTATCGCAGCAACCTTGGAAGCTTAAATATACGAACACCTCGTATTACACTTACGTTTTTCTCGTAAATATCTTGGCAACGGTAGACTGAAAATGTACATACGAAGAAGGTTTTTGAATCGGCGCTCACCGATTTACGTAAAGAAATATTAGCCGTGAACGGTTGTTCTCCGTTTCCCCATCGGAGCAACAAAAAGCGCGAAGAGTGACGAGTCGTTCGATAAGAAATGCCAGACCGATGCGATGGTGCAGTGTTTTCGCGACTATCGCCTCTCGGCGTGGATGTATCAATTTTACGATGAATTTTTTTCTTTCTCTCTCTTCTTTCCATTGTCGAGGAATCTCGTTGTTCGTTCCTTGCCTCGACACGATGCTCGTTTAACTTTGCACCCGATTAATCAACCCGCCTAGACTACAACACCGTATGAGAGCAAATACCCTTGAGACACGTAACCATTCCTCCTCGCTAGAATATTCGCGCTAATTATTCCTTTCCGTAATTGAAATCCGTCCTTTCGATTTTTCCTCCGCAACTTTTCTTAAGTTTTCGTAGATAATTTTCTTCTTCGGATCGTTCGAACAATCGTTCGCAATTATCGCGTCAGTAGATTCTAAACGATCGCTCCTTTTTATTGCGATGCCTTTATTTCGACTTCCTGTTGCCGCTAAAAGGTACAACGAGTCTCGTCATCCTCTGGACGGAAATCGGTGGGTAAATAGCAATTTTATCTGATCTGAGGTAATCGTCTAACGTATACCTGCTCGTCCTTCCGCACGTCCTTCCGTTAAACCAAGTCCAACATCTTCGTCACGCCTGAAAGCGTTCGCCAACTGTTGCATCCCGCCTCCAACGGTCTTCGACGTTGATGACTGGGTCTAACGACCGGCTACCGCGTGTCTTGTTTTCAGTTCGATGCACGCGAGAGTCCCGCAGCAAGACGATTTTTATCAAATCTTCCTTTCAAGGTCCTCGTCGAACGTGATCGTCTTAACGCGAACTTCGTACTTGCGCGTCCACCTTGTATTAATCGACGTCTCTTACGTCTCTTGCATTACGTAAACGTTACCACGTTCGATGTTCGTGACTTATTTTTCCTTTTCATGAGAGAGGCAAATTAGACACGATTCACGTAGACGTTCCTTCATGGAACAATATCTCGCGTATTTTCCAAATTATCGCAGAAACAACGTGTTCTAGGATTCCATAGACTCTCCTTGAAAGTTATCACGAGTAAAATTTTAGCCCGCGCGAATCTCCTCCGATAACGCTATCGAAAAATTATTATTTGCAACTGCTGCAAACAACGATCTTTCTACTCTTCGTCTACCATCGAATAATAAAAAGAAGCGTTTAATTCCACTTGCTTAACTTCACTAATCCCTTAATTTGAAGAAGAGACGCTGCAGCGAACATAATCAGGTGGGATCTATGGCAAACTGACGAAAAATGCATCGCGATCAAACTTAGACATCTAGAAATAGTACAACTCACGGTGCTTTGACACGCTCAAAGCGTCCCAGGGTGTTTCGAGTTGAAGGCAAAGGGTATCAGATTTTTTTTCGTGCGGTCACGAACAAGCTACGGTCGCACGGTGTTGAATGTACACCGGACGGTGTCCACTCGGATGGAACATCTACCTTTGAAGTCTGAGGTTTGTCTTTGGCAAACACCTTAACGGTGTGCCTTTCTCTTTCTCTCTCTCTCTCTCTCTCCTTTCTACATCCCTTTCGTCGTTCGTTTGAGAAGCAACGCAATCGGCGTTTCCAACGTTTAACCGCGCAAACGTTGCACTTCGTCCACGAACCGCGTCAATTATTCTCGCGTTACTCGACGAATTAAAAAGATAGGCATCACCTCGCGTGGTTCACTTTGTGCTCGTTAGCCATCGAAAGCAGGAAACGTTTTTCACCGCCGGTTATTTACCATGGAAAACCGTTTCCACCTCGTATTATCGAGCGTAGCGATTGATATTTCTTCCGATTCCTGTGTCTTATCGGCAGATCGCGAATTCTCGTGCGTTTATAGGGAATTTTCATTTAAAGGCGCAAGGTTGCACGCGTAATAATTACAAATATATGAAATGAGCGATTAAGTTTCATTTTCTTGCGTTCGTCAAGATATAAGTGCGTAGAAAAATACACAGATTATTCGTAAGTTTGGCACGAAAAGTAGATATCGAAGATTTTCTAACTCGTAACTGATAAGACGATATTTATAAAACTTTGGGAATTCTTATTTTTGTATTGAAAAAAACGCATTGTCCAGTGTCCTGTTATTCAGTGTACTTACGAATATCTTAATAACTGTAACACCGATATACGAATACATTTCTGTCTACGTGATAAAACGACCACCGTTCCAGTTGCACGTTAAACTACAAAAGAGTCGTAGAAAAATGGTCGAATTGGTTTGAAATTTGAACGTTATGATGACTCGTCGGAGGCACGTCTAGGCGCTGGGACGCACGGTCGCCATTTAATTTCGTTAATTACCTTCAAGATCACGAGACAAATTAAAAACATTCGCCATCAGCTGCCACCCGTTATGATCTTCAACTTAGTGTGCATTCTCGACGTATACGTGTGTGTGGAACGTGCATGCCTTTTAATTGATATGACGTCATATAAAGAAGCCGAAACTCCGTTTCCCAGGATTTGTTTGCGGCTCAAAGCTAAAGAGCTTAACAGGGTCGTTTTCTTCGAGAAATTTTCCTTCTTCAAAGAAAGTAATAATATTTTACGAGTTAAAGTCCTTCGATTCGAAATTTTTTACGATTTGAACTGCCTTTATCGGTCGTTAAAGAAAATCCCTGACACCAAGGTATCTCTGATCGTTCGAAAACGATATTCCCCCGAATGCTCGCAATAGATGTGGGCCACTCGCCCGTATGCGTACGTGCTTAACGTTGCATTCAACTCTGAGATAGTCGTAAATCATTCCTCGATCTTGGTCATAGATTTCTTGCCCTTAACTTCGCTTTAATAATTTAAATTAAAACTTTGAACTGAGAATATCGAAAGATTCTATGTACACGCTTGAAAAATATATTTCGTGCATGAAGTCTGGCGTTTCGAATCAACGACGACACTAACGTTCTGAATTATCAGGTTTTCCTTAAGTTCATTAATCGGATCATCCGTCGTCCGAACGTTTATCCGTAAAATTTTTTACCGAAATAAACTTTTGCCTACGATAAATCCTCGACCGATGCAGCGTCGATCGTAACGCGTCTTTCCTCGATAGATAAAGGTTGTTTCTTCACGAAGAAAAGTCGTCGTATAACGTTGATCGTCCAACTTCGACTTCATAACGCTATATGTTCTCGTTATATCATGTTACGTTTATGTCTTGTTACAGTAGCAACGGCGCAAAAATAGCAGAATTTATAGAAACCACTAATAAACGCCACGGTAAACATAGAAAACATAGTGAAACAACCTCGAACGCGTCGGATTCGCGCAAAGCACGAGCCAACGATCGGTAGAACGATTTGGAATTTCACACGATTATCGGTGGACTTGGAGGTGAACCCCTAGAAAGTTACGAGGCACGCGTTGTAGGTGAGAGGATGTGGCCGGCAGGAAGTTCATTGTGTACGGTTACACATATAACATTGCACGTCGAACGATCCTGCGGATTCTACGTAGTTTCGTACCGACGACAGATCGGAATTCGTCAGATCGAACGCTCGATTCGAATCCTCGTACGATCCTTGTACTTGTACGAATCCGCGAAATTACGTCGTGGTTAAATCGCGTTCCGTGCACTACGAGATCGCATGTAGGTTAACGCGTGGGCGGAGATCCATTACAAGCACCGTTTAAGTAATTATTTTTCAATCAAGGAGAAAAAATTGAAAAAGTAGCGTCCAGACGAAATCGTGGAATTTTAGCTTCTATCGAGCAAACAGTTAGGCGTGTGAAGTAGCAATTGCGCCAATTTACCTGGCTCGTTGTGCCGTTTTATTATCGAGATACTTACACGAGGAAATTGTTGTATACTTGTGTATTATCGTATCTATATTAAGAGATATAACATACCAAAGAAGATACGCTAAAACCATGAAGCATAAATCTATTTGGATCACGGCGCTGGTGGACCACGATGAAATCACGACATGTCGCAGTTTAGAAAGCTAACCGTCGATGTTATGCAACCAGTAAGGTCATTCTAGGCATCGTCTCGAGATACGATAAGGCAGCTTCACTGCTACTCGTGTTTAGTAAATATCACGGGCGCCATTCGTACGCGATGCATCGTAAACACAGATGTCAATCTACATGAATTTTTATAAGGCTTTTCGTATCTTTTTCACCTAAAACTTCTACGTTCCACCGATGACTCTTATCTCGGATCTCGATGTCGGTTACCCTTCGAACGTTGCCCTTCGAACTTCGACTTTGTAAAGACGTGAAAAAAAAAAAAAAAGAGAAAAGAGAAAGGAGGAAAATCAAGAGCGGAACGAAGGGAAGATAAGGGATCGAGAAGTTGATTTCTCAGCCGTGATTTCTTTTATCTGGCGCCGGATAATTGAAATGCAACGTTTCGAGAAACCTTTCTACGTCCGACGAGAGATATCGATAAACGCGAGCGCGGACGCATTCGCAGCCTCCACCGAACCGATCTCTTTTCACGGCAGGATGAAAGTCTGAGTATTCTATTAAGCCGAGACGAAACGTACGAAGTCTCGAAGCGAACGGTTCCCGTGGCCCGTGTGAACAAACTCGTCGTAAGAAGTTGGTAATCAGTGTCTTTGGCAATTGGCGTGAACGAAATTGCCAGCAATTATCAATTAAACTCTCCACGAAAGGATCGGTTTAATCGTTTCTCCAGACCGCCTTTTGTTCCGTTTATCTCTCCTCGTGCATCCTTTCAATCGCCTCAATGTCGCTCTTTGTACGAGCTACAGAGAAGAAAAAGCGGATAGAAAAAGCACGTTTCCTCGGTGATCCTTTCGGACGAGCTCAAAGGATCGTCAAACTCGAACAACCGTAAAGAATTTAGACGCGTGTCTCGTAGATCAACATACGAACATATCGATCGATGTTTTAACAAACCTACTATGCTTAGTAGCGGAGGAAAAGAATAGAAAATATAGAAAATACGATTAGAAGCTCCTGTATCTGTTACAACTGGGCTTTCATCCTCGAGATCGTGCTTATGGACTGCGATGATGCGCCGTCGTGTAGTTAAGTTAATTAATGAATGGTACAGTCGGGATGGAGAGTGGACTTAAATTGATACGTCCTTCGTACGGAGCCATTTTTGTGCTACGCTTGCCTCGCTCCGAGAACTCTTCTCGCGATTCCAACGAATCGACCAGTTTCCTTATCCTTCTTCTTTTTTCGTAATTTTACAGCTTTAGCTATTTCGTAAAAATGTAATCTATCATTTTTTCGAGCAACGATTGTTATATATATATATATATATATATATGGATCAAAGAAATTTCGACGATATAAAAAAAAGTATACACATATGCACGAAGGAATGGCGAGGTGATGACAAATGAACGATAGGCGAGTCACAAATTGAAACAACGAATGAAAATAATCGGTACCCCTTACGGAAAAGGCTATCGAGTGGGCTGACGCAGCGATCGCGAATAGATTTCTCGTTTCGTTTCGCGGATACGAACTTTGCGACTGTATTGACCTCTTCGGCATGAAATCACGCGCCATGAAGAATTTCCCAGCGATTGTGATTGTTTATTGCTTAAACGGTCATGCTCGCGTACAGTGCACGCGAACTACGAAGGTCTAGAATGGAAAAATCGGTATTTGTATTTTACGGACGATTTAGAGATCGGATTATACGTCGGAGCGCATTTTAAAATTCCAATGGCTGCGTCTCATCGACCGGCCACGCGACGATCTTCGTCGCTCTTATCTACTGCCACTTTCATAATAAGAATTTGCCATAATATTACGAGTAATCCCGCGAATGTGATAAAGAAGAGGGAGAAGAGATAATGCCATCTTTTTGATTTACTCGCAATAAGTTTCGTTTTATCGGGCTTGCTGCTATATTATCCTCGGTGCATGCAAGGTAAATAGTACGTAAAAGTATTATGTAAAAGCCACGTAAACAACCTTACCATAAAATTAGAATACATCTTCAAGCCATATATATATATATATATACATTTGTACCTCTTACTTTCAACCATCCAACGAGACGTCCTTTCTAAACGGGCTGAAAGGTTACCAGGTTCGCGATGCAACGAGACACACGTTCGAGATAAACGGCGAACGATTTATCGAGATTTAAAAGTACCAAAGTATGCGAATTCCCGTTCTTTTTATATCTTTCGAATTCGCGGACGAGTTGAGAAATACTCTCGATAAGATGTCACTACGATTTATGCGTATGAAATCTTCAGACCTTGAGATCGAGACTTTTACGTCTAACTGGAAAATTCTACGCGTTTGATATTCGTGAATAGTTTTGCTTGAACCAGATAATTCTGACCTGATTTAAATCGAGATCCGGGCATTTCGAGGCACATTCTTCTTGCAGGTTGGCTGGAGCAGCTGGATCTTCGAAGTCTTCTGGCAGAAGCGCCGAGACGCTTCCCGCCATCGCCAACACCTTCAGAAACGCACATAATCCCGTTGCTAACATAATATCAACAACCCCCCGGTGAAACGAACCCTCGATCACCCTCCGCGGAATTTTCGCAGCAATTTCCTTAACCGTCGATCGTCATTGTTCTCTGGATCCGGACGAC
Organism: Bombus difficillimus; assembly: GCA_014737525.1. Taxonomy (NCBI): domain Eukaryota; kingdom Metazoa; phylum Arthropoda; class Insecta; order Hymenoptera; family Apidae; genus Bombus; species Bombus difficillimus. The sequence continues at coordinate 872,589 of JACXIT010000136.1, read as the reverse complement.
CTCCACGACCTTAGAAAAAGCTTCGAAACGCGAATCAAGCCTCCTTCCTCCGCATTCTTCCACATCGATCCTCGAACTTGAGGAATCCCAACGCTCCTTCGACTATTACTGTTCTTCGACTCTCAACGAAATCTCAACTTTTCAACACTAATAGTCGGACGATGTACAAATCGATTTCTTCCATGAAACGTCACACACCAGCACTCTGATCTTGCGAATCTTCAAATCGAAAAAATTACCCTTCACTATTACCCTTCTTATTACTGTTTGTATCGATAATTGACAAAAAACTTCCAAGGCCCCTAATATTACACATAAATCGTACTTCCAATACACCCTTTGCTATGTCGATCGTATATTCACTATATTCGAAGCTACTAATATACATTCGCGTCTTCGGTTTAACAATCGTCACTGAAAATATCCACCGATGCAAATGTCAACGATTAAAAATCCGAACGATTTCCATCGTTTTCTTTTTCCGCTGGTAAAAAATTGGATTATCGTCCAGGCACTTCTCGTGTACGAATTCAAAACAAGGGGCTATCCGGTGATTAAGTAGGATTCCACGCTGTTTCCAATCACCTGTGATGTTTTGAGTCACGAGGCCCTCACTGTAAGAGCCTGACGTGGTTGTTGTTAATGTCTGGCAAGCATAAGAGCAACTGACTCCGAATGGCCACTAGAGAGTCAACTATCCCCCACCATGGCTACCCTTATCTGTTGCACTCTGCTTGACCAATTCCGTACGGTGGTGGTAGGTATACTCCGAACCGAGCAGAGCGAAGCGTGTACACGTGAGGCCACTATGGTACGCCTGTCTAGTGTCTGAAGACTAACAGAAGGGAGAAACGATCCGAACCGTCGTTCGAGCTGGTCCGACAGACCAATGGTCAATTGACAGATTGACCTGTTCTTACTATCCTCGTAAACTTTCATTCATATATTCGCACGTGACGCTTTTTGTCGGCTGTCCACGTTGCCATTCATAGCAGGGAAAGGATAGCACGGAAAGGATAGATGAAAAAGTGGTATGACTTTCTTTTTTATCTTTCTAGCAATAGCGTACGCGATAGAATGATTCTAATTTTTCGAAAGCAAATAAAAAGTTCGTTCAGTACGGTTTTAACAGCGAACGAAACGCTCTCTTTAAGTTGCTTTAGTCCTGGCTACTTAACTCTTTAATTATAAGGAAAGCAAGTCTTGTTCTATTTGGATTTTGGCAAAATTAAGAAAGACGGTTATTCTTTATTTTTCTGGTTAATTACGAACGAATTTCGTGTACTCGGGGATAACACATTTATTCGCAATAACGTTTATCGCATCTTTCAGAATCATGTCGGGACTAAGGTACGCATAGAAAGTATAAGAGAGAATAGTTTCATTTATCGATCAAAGAGAGAAGAATACAGCGCCGGACGTGCAAACATCGGATTGAATTCAAACTACACATTAGCCGAAGATCACTTCGTTAAGTCAACCATCCTCTTCTGTCGTGTTAGGTTGAGCCGCGTATTACGGTCGGACGGTACAAAGCAAATTCGAAGCCCAGCTTGGAGCAAATACTAACTATATTGACGTTTCTACGAGGAACGCATCCTTTCTAAATATTTCTGTACACAAACGCTTCGTTTTGACACTCTTAGAAAGGAACGTCTTTTATCGGCGATATACCCGAAGGGGACGGTGATGTTAACTCGAAACTCGTTCCACGGTTTCATACGAAAGAAATACAAATTTTCCTTGTAATTATTACCTTGTAATTATTACCTTGTAATTTTCTCTAATGGATAAACAGACGTTTGTTTTGTCCAATCTTGTTTCTCGGTCTTTGTTCATCGTAGCCAAGTCAAAACGATGAGTCATTTCGACAGATTAAATCTGCAGATGACAAGAGTCAGCCCATGTATTATGTTGTGTTATCATTGCTAGTCACGGAGTGACGTATTGGGCTTTTCTTTTCGATGACCCGAAAGTGATCCATTCTTCGACGCGTACGCATATCTATTCGATCGCAGAGGACTTCGATTCACCTTCGTTCCCGTTAGCGCTGAGTTTCGTAAACATTGTGTCACATCGACCATGAAAGGATGGAAGAAATCCTTTTAATTCATAGATGAATGAAAAAATTTCATGTACCGCGTTGTACTGTATTTTATATGGTAATTTGTAATATCGCAATCGTTGCCACTCCTCTTCGTCCTCTTCGTCTTTTCGCCCGTTCCTTGGCAGCAGCGGTTCCAGAAGTCGCTGAAATTCTTTCCTTAGGTACGTCATGTAACGCAAACGAAACAAAGTATGTAACATCTAGCATATTTGAAAGAAGTACGATTATTTTTCTTCGTCCATTAAGCTCAAGCTATCCCTTGGCCATCTACCCTTTCAACGTACGAGCATGATCGATAACGAGATACAATGCTTGGACTACTCGGAAGGAAGTATCGACGTTACGTACTTTGATATTCTAATCGAGACTTTATAAGGCAAGTACGTTATTGTCGTTAAATGGAAGAAATGAAAACTCAAAGGAAAGATTCAGGTTCTACACTGGAAAGCAAAGACCAATCGATTAACGCGACGAGATTATAAGCAAGCGAATTCGGAACAGTTTGTTATGAAACGACAGCGATCTGTGGCACGTTAGTTCCAACCTCAATGGCGGTTACAGGTTACCTAGGGCTTCCTGCGGAAATGGCCAATATACTCCTCCGACCTCCAACTCACTCAGTCACTCGCTCGCTCGGATCGCTCCTGTTTGGTGTACCCCGTACCCATATGATCGCCCTGTCGCTCGACACGTACTCGTTACGGGTCATCATCGTGATCTATGCGCCTACAACAAATGTTACATCCTTAATCTGTCCTAGCCTGCTAATCCTACGCTCGTGCTCAACGAGAAAGTTGACATTATTCTGCAACTGTAGATACAGACCTCGTTACTTCGCGACGCGATTAGAACCAATTTAGCTCGATCAAGAGCAAAACATTGTCTCGATGATCCGAAGGTTGCGATAAAATTGGTAAACGATAATACAAAAGGATGAAATTACAAAATAATTTCACGTAATCTCCTGTCGTGTTTGTTTCTTTTTAAAAAAACGGAGTGATAAATTATAATTCTCAAAACTAGAAACCACAGATGCGAATCTTGAAACAAAAGATATTTTAATATAATTTCCTGGTAGGAGTAAAGATTTTAGAGAAATATTTACTTCGTTTAACGGAGATTTATTAACAAAGTGATTACAGAAAACCATGTTCCCCGATGTGTATCAAGTGCGACCTAATTCACACGTGCTCGTGGTCCGTCGTTTGTTTTACATGCAACATGATTATCGTACAAAAGGAGAAGCTTCTTGTAAGACGTCTAGACGACTAGCTCGATGCTTACCCTGCTTTACACGATACGGCAACAATTCGGCTCTATTAGACCAATAAAGTGTATCAAAGAGGAGGAATGCGCCCCGCGTCAATCGTACATGTAGTGTCGGTTTGTCTGTCCGTGCTTTGATATACGGGGTGCGGGTGAACGGATAATTTAGATTCTACCCGGCCATACGTTAGAAGAACGGGCCAGAAAAAAAAAACAGCTACGAAAAGGACGAAAATTTTTGGTGTTGTACGAGAAATGAAAAGACAATCTTCCATGTAGCAATAAAGACATCTTTAAATTTTCTTGAGAAAATCTCTTTAGATGTGCACGGAGTGGAAATAAAAAAATTATTGTATTTTTTATATTCACTGGTGTTCGACTCGTCATTTATTAGGAAAAAGATGTTTAACGATCAGAACGTGCTGGAAATAAAATATAGAATAAAAAGTTCTTAGAAAATATTTTGTCCATGTTATGCTGACCCCTGATACGTGTATATTATTGAATATCTATGTAATGTTACTTCAGATTGTTGCCAATTTACACGTAGCTTACGTACAAAAGAAGGAAATTTTTACGATTAAAGTAATAATTCGTAATTAATATAAAACGTGCGAGCATCTACGGAACAAAGTTCGATGTAACCAATCCCATGTGGCTTGCAATGCTTCCTAAAGATAATTGTTATCTTTATCGGAAATTAATTGCGATTCAATACTTCTGTAACACGTGATCGAAAGTAACACCTATATTTCTAGTACTCGTTCGCTTGTTTCCCGCTGTTTCAATTATACTCGATACTTATTTGCAATATAATATTCGAAAACCTATCGTAATTTGATAACGTATTTTTTTATCATGACAGGCTAATATTAACGACCCTATTTATATATACATTTATTTTATCTTATGCATTTTGTTGTTCTTTGAAAATTTTGTTTTGCGAGTGATTATGCTACTTATCAATGCTTCGTGTGTTACTTAGCTTTTTTATTGGAAAATTCTTTACTCCAATTTTCTGTCTACGTACATGGAGTTTGTAATTACTACCAACATAGAATAAATAATACATAGATAGTATCTTATATCTCAGCTTACTAGAAGAGGGCACCACCTCCTAACCTCCAACTTCGATTTAGATGTGTGTAACGCATACTTATATATATGTATATGTATATTTTACAGAAGACTATATTTAACTTCTATTTGTCAATAAACTTTTATACTCAATATAATATATAAAATACTCTGTAATTATTTATTCGTTAAATTTGTAACTAAAATGGAGATTCGTATTATATTAGGAATCTTCATGTAAACCTGTCGTATGTCATGAAAATTTATATGGCAATCCAAGATGGAAGACGGTGAAAATAAAGCGGACGTTGGGCTGGATAAAGAGAAAAAGTCGTACGCCGGAATACCGGAGGCCGAATTTGTAGTAAGTATATTGTTCTAACAAAAGATTTACATACTATGTTGTTATAAAATTGATACCGATATGTAAATTCCGTGTATTTACATTATATTGTATTACGAAGAATATTTTTACAAAGAAGTAATCCTCATGGCTATTAATCATTTTTATGAAATTCTACAAAGTAAATTCTATGAAATTTTCATTAAAAAAAAAAAATAAAAAAAAAAAACAACAAGAAACATTTTTTAATCTCTCTATTTGTTAAATGAATCTTTGCTTATTTGCATAATCTATAAAAATACATGGGATATACACACTTTCTCGGTACGCTAACCGTATATGGTCAACAAAAAAGACACGATGTTTGAATTCGAGAAATACGCGTATTTTTATTTCACGTAAAATATTTTAAACGTAGGACGATGTTGACGCTTTCATGGCAAGACCTGAAAATGAATCAGCAGACAAAGTATTGCAGATGTTGGATGAGAACCATGGGAAATATAAATTTATGGAATATAATTTATTCAATAAAAGAAGACGTCTGAAAGCTCAGATTCCAGATCTAGAGCGATCATTGGAAATGATTAAAAAATTGCAGCAAGAGAAGAACAAGAGCAAAGAATTAGAGACACAATTTTTACTATCCGAACAAGTTTATGCAAAGGCTGTTATTCCTCCTACTGATAAAGTGTGCTTGTGGTTAGGAGCTAATGTTATGTTAGAGTATACTTTGGACGACGCTCAAGAGATGTTAACAAAAAATATTGAAGCAGCAAAGAGAAATCTAGGTTATGTAGAACATGATTTGGATTTTGTAAGAGATCAATTTACTACAACAGAAGTTAATATGGCACGTATTTATAATTGGGAAGTAAAACGCAGGCAAGCTGCTAAACCAACATGAAGGCTGTCTTTTTTTAATAAATTCAATTTGCACGCGACAAATGCCTAAAACTCTAAGGGTAATTATACAGATGAAATAAATATCGAACGAATTCACGTGTGTTATTATTTATTACATATATATATATATATATATATATATATTTATCGTATACTTTTTAATAATATATAATAGTCTTAATTCTCTTTTTTCTTTTCTTTTTTTTAAAGGTTACTTACATTGTCAAATGTAAAGAGCCTGGGAATAAAAAGTACCGTTGGAAACTGTCAATGGAATAAAGGACTCAGATACTACACATTTAGGTTATAAGCTAGATACACCAATATTTATGTATATTGTCACAAATACATCTGAATTCTAACTTAATAATGTTGTTTTGTGTACTTACAGAAAGATCTATTACCATATTTATTATATTAAACTTAATTAAATTTATATTTTAATACTTTTGCAACAAAATATACAACTTTTATAAAAAAAAACAAAATAATACATTACGTTTATTATTTGAAATATCACATAAATCAAAATTTAATTTGAACATTACTTTCTAATTTATCATCCTGCTTGTATACTTTGATTATGAACTATGTTCTATGTAACCACGTTTAATTTGGTTAAAAAGGAAATATAAAAAGTATCGCTATATACCTTTATGAACATGATTAAGAAATAGACTTATGACTAATGGAATTTGCAAGAGTGAAACTTAATTTATCTTACGTTTTAAATTGTCTTAGAAAGTGATTTTCTATATCTATTTTAAGGCACATAGTCAGTCTGACTTTCTGTGAAAGTCAGTGTCCAGCACGGACTAGTATTCTATTATTGTCTAAAACTTTGTGGTTAAATTATTCTGCTTCTTCGTCTGCTTCATATTTCACCAATTTTGCCTTTAACTCTGTGATCTTGGCTTTAGCTTCTTCCAGTTCTTTCTTTAATGTTTGTACTTCAATGTCAACTTCCGTGATACCTCCTAAATTTTGACGAATGTATCTACGATACGATTCAGGAAATATATTGCACATCAGACTAACAGGTAACTACTGGTTTCTTCATGACATAAACCTATTCTAATATACTCATATATTAAAAGGATACTCTAAAGCATCATCAGGTTTTTCTGGTTCTTCGTATAAAGACACAAGCACTTTTGTAAGAGCATCCATAACGCCTGCTCTTTCCAGATATTTTCTGAATTCCTCTCTTTTAGAATCAGGTGGCTGAAATAAATATTTCAAAAACAATGAATATTAAAATTTATATCATATTCGTAAATTCAAGTATACACGCGATAATCAAACAATTTGAATCAACAGCACTACAAAAACATCGAGCCGCCATCACTATTAAAGAAGTCGTGTAGAATTAGTATTACCTTGAAATTCGACATTTTTATTACCGACTTATCTTTATACAACTACTTTACGATACCCTGCAACTATTATTTATTAAACAGTTTAAGGAAATGCCAGCAACACGTGCTTATCAAACTACGCGACACCTCGATGAATTAAACCGTTATGACACTCGTTCAGAACAAATGCCATATGATATATGTACACGATTTTCAAAACAACGTATATTCGAAACAATTTTTAATTCAGAAAAATATGACCAATTACCATTGTGATAAGTGAATGTAGCGTGTGGTGCCAGTGAAAATGATCGTATTCTTTTACTTTGTTTCACTAGAACACAATTTACGAAATTAGCGTACTTTCGATAGTAAAGTTCGAATATTAGTACAGTTTATTTCGATCGATGTCACCCCAGTCAAAGAAGTATCTCGCATGGACCCATATCCGATATCGTTTAAAAAAATTTTTACCTCAAGATAAAATTTAAGTAATCATAAAATAAAGTATCAGACGACATATAACAAAGAATTATAAACGATATCAGTGCAACCGTTTGATTAATGTAAACTTTATTTTGAAATATGTTAGATTCGTTAACTAGAAATTTAGTCGAAATATAGTATAATGAGAGATATTGTACTTATACGTGTATCGTGTATTTACTATATCGAAGCATTGATCATTCAAAATGGCGAGATGATGTTTGCACCGTAATTTTCGCGTCACTTTTTAAACAAAGGATTTAATAAAAAGGAATTTAACATCATTTTGTAATGTTTCTTGGAAAAAGAGAAACTCTTTCACGGGTAGTGCTGACTGGTGCTATAGGTATCTGTTCGTTTATTGGTGATCAAGGTTTAAAACATGGGAAGACTGCTGCGACACGCGCGATTTTTGACAATGTCACTCACGCAATTGTCGGTGGGCTTACTTGGACAGTTATCTTGAATTTGTCAAAGAAGTCTCTCGTCCAAAATTTGTCGAGTATTTTCTGGAGCTTTTGTTTGTCGTCTTTTATTGATGTGGATCATTTTATCGCAGCATGCAGTTGGAAGTTAAGTGTAAGCAACATCATAACCTTTTGTAATTTGTGACAATGACGTTTGAGATTGAAATTTTGTTATTTCTTCTTACAGGATGCTACACATTTAGAAAAACGACCATTCTTTCACTGCACCACTCTTCCTATAACAATATGGATCATGCTAAATTTCTACGCAAGTGTATTTAATTATCCAAAGCTCGGCTACTATTCCTGGATAATATTGGCAAGTTTTTTAAGTCATCATATAAGAGATGGTACGAGAAGAGGCTTATGGTTTTGTCCTATTGGTTCTACGCAACCCATTCCATATTATCTATACTTAAGTATGAGTATGATGCTTCCTCATGTGCTGCAATGGTTAATGGTATCATCTGTGCACGAATCTAAGTCTCTGGATAATGAAACGTTAATTGATATCGTATAGATATTGTAAAATAATTGACTAACTGTATGTATGTACATATTAAATGGACGCGTAATCTCACTTTTATATTAATAATATATACATATATTTTTTTAATAAGTTACATATTCTTTTATTGCATTCATTACAAACAAATATTATTTGTAAAAATTTTTAAAAAATAACAGTGTACATATGAGAATATCTTGATTACCTGATTAAAAAGAATGAAAATAAAAATTATTTTTAAAAACATGATCTTTTTGTATCATAACAAAGGACTGTTCAAACAATTCGACGTAATTTAGAAATCAACAGGAAAATAATTTTCGTAGTTATTGTTAAATGTTGAAGATGAAACATGAAATACCAAAACAGGAAAATCTTATATATAATAACGCATTAACGACCGCTGACGTATTACTATTTCTTCTTATGGTTACTGCAAGCTTAAGAAAATTAATTACCAGTGATTCTGAAAAAAGATAATTTCCCGTAATTATTTCAATTAATAGTAATGAATAATACAATGTATGATGTCTGAAAGGGAACAACAAATTCTTACGTTCATCTTTAAAAACTCGTAGCATTTTATCGTGAGATCGGTGAAGTTGTCGGTTGCAAATGTTTTGGAAAGGGTTCGTTGCGTCGATAATGTTTACATAGTTGTTTCCACAGACAGGTGTATTCAGTAAACGATCATTGTTCACGTATGCCGGTCTTTTGTGTTACGTGTTTCCAGAGGTAGATCGACGTTTGATTGCGATGTAAAAATTGAACGATACCCACGTAAATACGTGCGTGCTGTAATACGTAGGGACTTGAGAGGAAGACGCGGAAGACACGGATGCCCTTGCAAAGTCAGCCGCGCGCACACGTGTGTACACGTACACCTTCCGTAGGCTGGAGGGGTTTATCAGCATTCAGCATTGCTTTGCTGGCTCTGTTACACACTTTACTTCACTCTCGTATTCGTTCGCGATCGCATATTAGTGTTTATTTACCTAGCTACATACCTTTTCTCTATCGAGCAACGATAGAGTTTTGCGTCGGCGTTGAGAGAAGTCCGTGGCTTAGTGAAGCAATCCATCTTGTAATCGAAAGTTTCAACTGTGTTATTATCCTGCTATCTCTTCCATGTTTTCACCATGACGCCGTCCGATTTTTACCACGAGAAATTCATTCTTCGTTTTGAACATGCTTTTCGTGAACAATTATGGCTCGTTAGCTGTGTTTCGCGAAAAAATAATCGGTGACATTAAGTTTTGCCTTCTCTACTGTGTTGTACCCTCTTGTACATAATATTTTTAAAAATCTCGCACGAACAGCAAAGGATTTCGCCGAAAGAGAATTTTACAATACCACCAGATTTTCGCAGATATCGCATCGATCACGATAACGCGTTGATATCGTATATCTTGATTGTGTGTGCGCCAGTCCAGTATTGTCTCCGGACAGATCCCGTGTCACTTTTACTCCGTTTATAATATATTTATCATGGTAAGTACACGTAATTCTTACTTTACCTACGGATTATTTCTATAACAATCTTAAGGTCAAAATGTCACGGGCTTTGCCCAAAAATCGTGTTTCAGCCAATATGTACAAACCGTGCGATATAGTTTCGTTTTAATACAAGTATACCTATATATCAAGGTTACCGCTCGTCTTACAATTACAATGATTAGAAGACTGCTCATTTACCGACTCATTCCGAGTAATTGTTCCGTGATTGGGTATCGTTTCGATGAAACGATAAAACGCTGTTTAATATGACTTTGCGTTCATAGATAGCTAATTAAATTAAACGATCATTTGTTCCTTATCACCCATGCATTAACGCTCCGTGAAATTTCGCATGAAACAAGGCTAATCACGGACTTGTAATAAAGCTTGTTTTGTAATACTAATTACAACCACTCGAGCGGTTCCCTATTAGAGATGCAACTATGTATCTTCAAGGTTGAACTGGCGCAAGAAGAATCACTGGAATTATGCGATGAAAGTGATTCACTGCGAACATTTACAATTCTACTGTATTCAGCGTAGAATAATACCATTCGGTGACAGCATATGCATCACTTCATTCATGACGCCTCGAACGTTTCATATGGCGGAACGTATCCGCGATTCATAAACTTCCTGTTTGCATCCAATATGTTTATCAAGTTTTATGGCGTCTTGACATCTGACGCGTTAAACGCAGGTTGCGAAATAACGCCTCGAGGAAGTGCAAAGCAACCGTGCGTGACAAAGATTCTTTCACATTCTTGCATTCTCACTATGTCCATCTTTGTTACGCCCTCGCTCTATTGGCACATTTCGAACCGCGACAGTCTTTCACGTAAAGAGGAATTCGTTATACGTTCGGTCGATCGTTCATTCGGTTGGCTACTGTTTTAAGTAATTTTCCCTTCAAAGCAAACGATCATATTACTAGATAAACTACTAACAGAGATACTTGGGAATTTTTAAAAATAGATACCGCTGTCGAAATGACGAAATTTCTTATCAATACAGGTCTATAGTTACATGTTCGATTTTCCAGGAAACCGATGACTTGTTGCTGTATTTTGCTATAGCAGCCGGTATTGTTGGCGGTGCTCTGTTGCTGCTCTTCGTTTTAGTGTTCGTACTGTTTGTCAAAGTGAATCGATTATCGAAAGATGGGTGAGTACTTTCCTGCGAAAGATAGCACTTTCTTCCTTTTCGTTGGTGTGTGCAAAATCCATTCCCGATTTTTGCTTTTGATTTTTTGTACTTAAACGCTGTCGAGCTTTGCTTAAATGGAAAAAAGAATATACAACTAAACTAAATGTACAGCAGGCTTTGCTCGTTCATTAATTTAAATTAAATGTATTTTAATCGAACGGGTTTTCTGATTGAACTCGATGGATATTTAGTGACATAGCCAACGTTTCGTTTTTTTGGGACGGGCCACGTTCTCGACGAACTAGGAATCCGAATAAATCATGTAAGATTTACGTAAGATTCTAAACGTTCAAATATGATTGGCGAATCGCGGTTTTACGGAGACGTGCGAGCGAAAAGAAATATTAATTCGTGACTCAGTACGGCATTGATACCGTATCTTTGCTGCGCGCGACACGATTGTTTAGCTTATCTTGGTAAAAGAATGTGAAACGGATACGGGAATTAAAACGTCTTGCACGCGACCAGATTCCTTTTTTTATAATTATTTTCTCGACTTTCTAAAGTATACTTGCTTCTAAACTATATTTGAAATATCTCTCGAATAAAATTATAATTACTTTTATATTATATTATTTCGCATCCAGCAATATTTATGTTATTAAATTAACAAAAATTGTTCAGGTTCAATCATCCGAACAGACAGAACATGATAGCGGACTATTGTTACACGAATCCTACAATTGTGCCAGGAGAATTGCTATCGCGTCGAGGATTTTCGATGTATAGCGGTTCCGAAAACATTGACGACGATTACAGAACGAAGAGGGATCAATCTGGCACTTATCTCGAGGCACGGTCAAAATTTTGACATAAAACCATAAGTATAAACGATTCATCGAGTGCGTGACTTTGGAAAATACAGAAGATGGATTAATTTGATGTTATTAATTAATTATACTCTTGTATCGAATGTTAAGTACGAATGTCTACGAATGTTAACAGAGGCGTTGTTCTGTTACATTTGAATTTAATTACCATCTGCCATAAAATTCATATATATATATATATATATATATTTAACTATATATAATATCGCTTTTGTTATAAAATGATCAAATTAGAAGTAGAAACGTATTTTTTATGAAGTATGGAATAGTTGATGGAAAATAATACGAACGATGTATAAACGTATAGATTTATCTATAAATATTTTTATCTATAAATGATAATGTCTCGCTAAAAATTCAGCTATCTCCAAATAGTACATTCGATTACCGATAGATTACGCTATACGCATTAGTCACTCAGGGAATTTGCTCACGATGATAAGAATTAAAAATCAGAATAGATGTAAATATAATCTATTGCAATCTATCGCATAATTCAATTTAAATTATTACTAGAATTGTTTACGTTTCTCCACTATTTCGCTTTCGTCTTTTTCCACTTTCAGTCGTTTATTTTTCGTTTCTAGTACGTAGTTATTAGCGATTGAATTCCAAAGATCCTTTACATAAAATAGCGTCTATTATGTTCGTAACGTATAATAATCATAATAAACACTGTTGCGTTCCTTATTTTGTCTATTCATTACCATTTTATATCTGTAATTTTCGATCGAAGGTAATCCAAATCTGACATTATTCATTTTAATAAGTACATAAAAAACTATCAAGTGCTTTCCCATTTGCGAATTAATATCTTCGATTGTATGTTTACAAAATCGTGGAAAAATATCGCACGTGACTCCATTAAACTCGATTTTATACAAAAAGCATTACACATCTTCCAATTTAGGATCGAATTTCATCAATAAATTATACATTATATTTATCATTCAATCGCACGTAATCCTCTTACCGTGCATTTCCATTAATGTCCACTTAACTCTCGTGCGACGTGTGTGTCCCGGTAATTATTCCCTTGCGATCCGGTATCACCTCAGAAATTGAACACCACTCCGGTATTCCGATCCCTCGAGGCCCGCCGATACCATGCTTACCTCCCACTCGAATCGCGAAAAGAATCGATTAATAAAATCTGTATCGACAACCAGGGGGCACTAAAGTAGTCAGGTTTGACACTTAACAACAGTGACTCATATTGTTGACATCTCAACGTCATTTAGAACGAAACAAATGTTTTTAAGAGTAAAAAAACAAAAGTTTAGAAGGACCGAAAGTAAATTATCGAAGGTTCCACGATGTTTACCATCTAAGCAGAAATTCTACGAATTCTACAGGATGCGTCACGAGACGGTCGCAGGTGCGTGTTAACCGGGAACATCTACGACTCCATATATGTAAGTGATTGCATCAGGTAGTTACTTGCGTATCTCTTTTTAGAGCGGAAGTGGAACACCTTCCGACCGATATACGCAGCAACGTCGATGTGGGTGGCGATGAGGATGTAGGTTGGGATACGGACGATGCTACGGGGAGTAGGCAATAGCATGGGGATAGGCCGTAATTGGTATAAAATCATCGAGCAAACACATCGGACAAGACAGCCTGAGGGTTGTGGGCGGCGTTACGTGCCGTCGCCTTGGTAACCGTGGGGCGATTCTGCTAAAGCACCCCTTCGCCTTGATTGCGCACAGGTCCAACCGCCCCCGTGTACGTACGCTCTGCTATCTATCTATGTGCGCGTGTGTTTCGCGCGCGCACTGCGTGTTTCTATATGTATACGAGTATCCGCGAAAGCGCCATCTGGTCTTACCTACATGCCAGATTTACAAGGCGCGCACACGGTCCGTTTTTCCTTGTATGCGTTACACGCATCTCCTGTCGACTCTGCGTGCATGAAAACTATCCTTAATCGGTGGCGCACCACCACAGAGATCGGCTACCATACTTTAGGTAATATTTCACTCCGCGAGTTTGCCCTAAGATATCGTCGAGAATTCGTCGGATTCCATAATGGCCGCTATAACGAAATTTAGATTATAGTTTCGTTTCTAGAGGGATCTATAATAACGTGGTATGCAGCTTTTTGCAGAGTTAAATCGACGTAGAATTTATTTTCGAAATAATTTCTTGAATTGAACTATAACTTTATGGTCGTTGTTTAGGGTGAAGATTGAAATAAAGATTATAGCGGAGTATGTTGCTAAAGCTCATCCCCTTAATAATAAGGGAATATCACACCCTCTGTATTTGGATATATCTATATAAGCGCTTTCATCGAAACACGCAACTCGTCGAGTGTTTAGTTTAACCGCACCCCGTGAATCCGCGTTTATGCTGCTAATCGGACTGGATTACGGTCAGTTTCGTCCTGTCGCTCGTAAACCATGTCACGAGACATATGTTATTCTTCGAGCATTCGATCGCCACGTGCGATATTTTCTTTCGTTTTCCAGCGAAACATAACAAGACTCGTTGCGCGTGTCGTCGAAAACGTAATCCGCTCGAAATCTGTCTTCGATGTCTGTATAATCGATTATTGAATTTTCAGTTTCCATTTGCTTCGCACGAACCTAGATTTTTATTCTCTGTCCAATTAAATACGTAATCTTCTTATCCCACCATCTTGTCAGATATTTTGACCTTGAACTACGTAAAAAAAAAAAAAAAAGAAAAGAAAAGAAAAGAAACAAAACGAATATAACGATAAAAAATTCTATTTAAAAATTATCTCAGGTAGATCCATTAATTTTTCTATCGTTCCAAAAACGATTAGCTACAAAAAAAAACCGCTTCCTTCGTTCGAGATAATCCTACAAAAATTTGATCGATCAACTTAAATTACCATCATTTTATTCGTTGTTAACGTTTCAAACGTTTCCGACACGTCGAACAAGAAACTACGATTTTCACGATCATGTAGCCGACGTCGATCACGCGTCTCTCGATTCTCGTCAAATTAAGGCGCCTTCGACCTTCCTTCCTCTGATCGTCGGCTTAATCGCGGTCAGCGTCGGGACGTCGCCGTCGGGAATGGGTCGCGTCCGCGACGGGTGATCGCGCAATTTCACAGGATCGTGACTGCGTCAGATTCGCTGGCCGAAGAATTTAACGAGGCGCACGCGGCTCGCCCTCCTTCGGTGCGATCGTCGTTCCAATCGCACACGTTCGATAATAGCGGCCCTTGTAAACGCGATCACCCTTAATCACTGCGTCCTTGTTACACCAATCTCACGGCTGATGTATATTCATGGACCTGTCCACGCATGTCGAACCAGAATCGTGTAAATGCCACCGATCGCTCACCTGACCTGTTCGAACACCCGATACGATCATTTTCATGGAAGGGTGGATTTCGTGTAACGAACGATGACGCGCAGGTTGTTGATTGATATCTGGGAAACAATCACTCGGTTACGAGATACATCGGTGTTTATAAGTATCACGATACCTACCCGTTACATTCATTGGAAAGGACTAACAAATTTTACTTTGGTTAATCTTGTTGTTCTTTTTGGATCTACGATCTATGTGACATGCAACGGATGTTACGTTTCGATTGATACGTAGATTCGTAAGAAAATAATTAGTATTTAAGAATAGAGAAAAGTATTCAATTTATATCAAGTATCAACAGATGTTCCAATATGTTTTGTTGGGCAGCGTGGATTTAGAATCGTCGAAAGTTGCGTAAATTGACACTGTGAGGTTTCGTCATTGGATTCTTCCAAGTTGATTCTAATTTTATTAGAAACGTAATATTTTTAGTCGATTAATTGTTTAATTTGTCGATGCTTCCTTCGAGCGAGCATAAATTTCTCTATTTTTTATATCCACGGTCCTCGTAGAATTGAAGTTTCGAATACGCTTCAAAAGAGATTTCTTAATTTCTCCAGTTCTCACAGTGCCAAGTCGACTTTCGAATCGCACGAACACAGTGTGATTCTGTTCTCGAATAGAAAAATTAGCGACTCCTCCCGTGAAACCTGTCTTTTTCGACTCTAATAGCGGAGCCGAGACTGACGGCGATTATAAAGAGGCACGTGCCTCCCTTCACGAGCGAGACCCCATGCAGGCAAGCACGCGACCACCGAAAGCTAACCCAAGAATCGTACATGGTACAATTAATTTATTGTTCGTGCCGGTGTAGTGACAATCGGGCGAACGCCAGAGAAAAACAGGATCGTTGTTTTCTTCTATTTCGTTCGGGGGGATCCGGGAACGGATGCTGCCAGCCGATCCTTCGCCTTTTGTCGCGGGATAATCAACGACCTCTTCAGAATGCTGAGTTTTCCTCCATGATATAAATTGTATGATCTCATAAAAAATTGTATAAAATTATAAAATATTTAACTTTGGTTAACAAATGTTCGCAACGTTCTTCGTACATCTTTTCAAAGACTTTCTTTTATAGTTTCACATTTTTATTGTCGCAGTTTTTATAATTTAATATTAGCTTTCGTCGCTCTCTCTTAATAGCGTTTTTATTTGTTTGTTCGTTTGTTTGTTTTTTTTTTTTTTGTAATCTTATAGCGTTATATTTTTGTATTTTGAAAATTTCCTTGGATTTTGTCAGGAATAAATAGTCCTACTTTTCTAAACATTAGAAAATATCTTTTACCTGCAAATTATAAGTGGAAGAAGAAGAATTATAATCTTATACCCAAGATGAATGCGAAACATTTGTTAAGATATTTCATGGGATATGGCGTCTATATGTTTCGACTTAATTTCTAGAAATTCAATGGAAACAATTCTGTGAAAAGGGGAAATATATTACAATGCCCATTATGTTATCTACCTTTCACAGGTACCTAGGAAACAGGATTAAACGTCATAGGGAATTCCCACAGTAAATGGGAAGCTTCGTCATAGATAAAATATCAAATTATCCGAAAAACGATGATTTATTTCAATAGTTTCGTGTAATGAATTTATTCAACGCATTCAATAAAGTTTCTTTAATCAATTGAAAAAAAGAAGACACAGGAACATTTCTATTATCTTTCTAACATTTATCGATCGAATAATTCGCTTGAAGAATAGCTCGGTTCATTTATTGATTTATTTCAATTGCTCGTTACTTTCAAGATACAATAGTTCCAATCGTGACGAGAGAGAACAAAACTTGAAGTTTTTATTCGTTGAAATAGATTTAAACGCAGATTTAAATACAAATATATCGATTGAGAGAGGAGGATCTATGTACGAAAAGAAAATAAGAGAAAAAGAACAGCAATAAGATAGATCGTCAGAGGAAAATATCGATTATATTTTTCTCGCAATAGGTATGCAGCGCGCGCGCTATCACTTTTACAATATTTACAACGGTTACAATAGTAACGTATCGTACAACACGGTGATCATCGCTCCAACTACCAAACAGTACCTTCGATTCTTTAATTTACATCGATTATAAATAATAGTAGTTCGCAATTGGCAATGTGTACACGTGTATTATACATGTGATTTAGCCTCGTGGTGTTAACGTGACGGCCACGAGGAACTCCTAAGGTTGCTATAGTATGTAAGTTCGATAATAAAATACTTCGATTATTAAGATGTAACTGGGATCGCCAGAATACTCTATGGTCGTATTTGTTAAGTATTGGATTTTGGAGATGCGCGCGATATTTAAATAAATGCGGATTAAGATATAACAACGGTGAGATATTTGTACCTTTGTTTTCTCTTCTAATAAGAAGGAGGGTGTGTTTCTTTGGTCGGTTGGTACAAACACCGGTCAGTCTTCGGGTCTATCTAAGAAATATCTACTGTATTTATATATAAGAGTTTCGACCAGCTATGAACGACTATGTAATGTACATGTCTACAAATTAAGTACGTATCTCGCGCTACTTCCGTTCGGATCTCCTCCGATTCATTTTTCATCTTATGTACAGTTACACGCTTGTAATTTCCTATTGGCGAATAAATGCTAAGGTTAGTACTTTTACAGAACATTTCGTGTAATTAAATCGTATAAAATCACTCCGTCCATAGACACGATCGCGTTATTTTCCACCTCAGGCATCTCGAGTTTGAGAAGAATTTTAGCTGTTCACGTCCAGCGTGTAATTCGCAGAAATTCTTTTCTTTTTCTGTTATTTTAATTTCCGTTACGATTAAATTTTTTCGACCGCTAATGTTATCTCGAATTTGGCCGATTCGAGCTGATTCTGTTTTTTTTTTTTTTTTTTTTTTTTACGATAAATTCGTTCAATCAAAAATCTCGTTAGCATTCGAATCAAAATCTTGATTAAATACACGATCGAAATCGTTATCTTAGCTAATGTTGGCGAACGTTATCAGCGATCAAACGATTAAATAGGTTTACGTATAAATAAATGCTTAAGAAATGAAAGAGAAAGAGATGGATATGTTAAGAGGCGTTCTTACAATTCTTACAAAACGAAATTCGCATTTGCCACGTGAACGTAATCACCCGCTACAGAATATCCGAAGTTTAACTTATATTAATCTCGAAGCAATTATTCAACGTAATTGCCACAAGGTGCATGTTCTTCAAACAAGAATCTTAAGTGATATGTGAATCAAGTATAACAGACCTAATGACCAGCGAATTTCACAACAAATCGTTACTCAATATGCTACAATACGATATAGTAAACCTTCGGGATCGCAAATCTTTAAACGATTATCATCTTCTTAAATATATCAACTGTACAACTATTCTCGTTAGAGTCTTACGCAAATTCGGCAGTATATTCAGCGACATTTTTAATATTTCCAATATCTCTATCGTATATTTCCTCGTGATTCACTCGACATTCTAATTTCACTTGGAGTTCACGATTTCTCACTGTATCCTCCGCCCGAAATAATCTTCCATATTTCCGATGGTCGAACGCACCAAATCTTAGCCTTCCATTGAACAACCTGTTCGCGTTCATCGTTCACCATTATCCTCGAATTATCGATATTCGAGCGTTCTTGCAGGAAATCGTTGTTCGTCCCACTGGAGGACGTATCACAATAGCACGCCTCGTGGTTACAGTTGGTATCGACGTGCTATGCGCAAGCCGCGTCTAGTTCGTGTCAGTGAACGAACTGATGATGTGCTTCGTAATGATGTTGATAGTGTATCAGGTCTTGCACTGAGCTTGGACTATATTGCTGCGAGTCTACGATCACACTGGTGTAACTGGCTGGCGTTGGTTCTTGATGATGATAGGAATGCTTCGCGGGATTACTATTGGTATTATAGTGACTCAAATGGGGTTGGTACGAAGATTCGTAATGTTGAACGTTGCTGGAAGCACTGGTACTTGCGGTTGCATTGTGAGTCTCGTTGTTGAGATTGCAATTAGGGTGCATGATCACGCCACCGACTTCGTTTAAATTAGATGGCGCCGAGTCAGGCATGTAATGATGATAGTAAGGATGATAACTGTGTGGTACGGAGTATACGCTCAGAGCATTCGGTAAATGAGTATCCATGGCGTCTGTGCTGCAACAGGAACTCGACGAAGTGGAGTAAGGTCTGTTCTGTTGGCTACTTTGAGGACTGTGTTGTTGTTGTTGTTGCTGCGGCGGTGCTTGCTGCTGTTGAGCTTGTGTCTGTGGTTGTGGCTGCGGTTGTGGCAGGTTTGATGGAGGCGTCGAATGATCTAGTAGATGAGGGGAGTGCTGGTGTTTCTGTTGAGCGTTTTGTGGACTGTGTTGCTGCAGGTTCGATGGGGAGTTTGCGTGATGCATAGGGTGAGGATGTTGCGTTTCTTGTTGCTGCGATACCGAAGCTAGTGGGTCTTGATGCATATCTGAAAGAAACATTTTTCGCTTTTCATTTGAAATTCAATACGTCGTAGTAGAATTCCGTTTATATGAATTTGTCGGCGGACAAATAGTTTATAATTGCAGACATGTAATCGGAGTTGATGTAATAGGATACATTGGTTAATTTCTTTCAAATAAATCGAGTTCATACAAACGGAGATCTACTATATTTTAATTATATACATATAGCAAATTTTCGATCATTTGCCGAAAGTGTCAGTCGTATTTTTGTATTGTCTTTCGAATCGAGCCGGTACAGTGTCAATCGACCGTTTTACCGTCTGCGATATTTTTCTGTTGCTATGCTTCTTTACTTACATCTAATTATTGTATTATATTATATCTGTTATATTACTGCATCTTAGCCTTACCCTTGGATATTACGAACATTTGTAAGGGATGTATTACAAGAGTTGTTAATTCAGTGACTTGGGTTTCTTGTGGCAGTGCGTCTCATTATAGTTGCCATGACTGATCATCGGCAGCACGATGATCAATTTTTAAATCGCAAATCGCCTGTCAATTAAAATTCATCCAGATCTCTCTCTCTCTCTCCCTCTCTTGCTGGATCCCAGCAACGTTCAGCTCCTGAACGGTTTTCGCGAAATCTTCAATTAGAAGATAGAAAGCATTTTATCTGCCTGAGATTCCCGAGAGAATGATCTTGAACATTATTGCCGATGGCAAATCTTAAATAAAGTCGGAAATTTCCAGCGTTTCAAGTAGAAGTTTAAGATCTAAACTTAACATATTGAGGCTGGCTATTCCTTCTTCGTCAGAGCCATATATGATAACCGTACTTGTTGAAACTTGATTATGCGAAGGTATCGCTAACTCAGAGTTTGACTTACATAATTATAATATCCATAGATTTGACGGAAACTCGATTACAAACGATTTTCGCATAGGTCATATGTCGATAGCTGTTCACGAGTCATTGTTTAGTTACCCTATGTCTTCTTTAAGTATCAAGAAGGTTTTTCGTAGAGATCGGATGTTGCATTAGAACCGTCATTGTTGGCTAAGTGTTCGGTATTTTTGCTGCAATCGGTGACTTGAATTTATATTCAGAGCACGCTAGATCGGTTGAAGATTCTTTTCGTTTTCGCCGTGCATTTACCTATTTCTAATTGGCGATTACGATTCATCAAACATCTCTTGGTACAGTGTTTCGGTTAGTGATCTTGTGTACACATACTTCCCTCTTTTTTCGGTACACAGATAATCTTTTTCGTTATGTAAACAGCTTAATTTCATCGGTTGATTTCAATTAGACCTTTTACTTAACTTTTGTGGTAATATTTTATAGACTTAGTTTTCTCTTCTTTTAACAATCCGAAGACTCGGATTTCGTCAAATTTTAATTTGAAACGTGGATCTCGTACCAATCAGTCTTAGTATCGACGAACTTAATGTAAACTCTGAACCTGGAAATGATGGTATACTGTCCTATATTTGTTAGATCTTGTATATTCATATCGTCCAGACTTTAACAAGTCTGTTTGCTCTGGAGTATTCTCTCGTAAATGGAAAATTCGTCTGATCTGTTCTATTCACGAAATGAGAGAATGCCTATAATATCGAAAAGTATAGTTAATGTTACTGCTCTCAAGGCTCGTAGTTTCGTACACAGAGCGTCAACGTTCTTTAAGAAAGCCAACGCTTTCAGACTGTCACACGGTGTTCTGGTCAGACCTCGTTTCGACTGCTCTATCATCTGGTCGCCTTACCGTTGTTATCTCGTCAAGAGAATAGAACATCATAGATACAACATACGACATAGATTCCTACGCTGACTGCTCGCGTTTTAGATTTCTCAAAGTCTCCTGATGACTCTCGAGATAAATGCTTCTTATATTCTAACAAACTACAGTCCATAAACGTAGTGATAACGACAATAAGAACGACGTTAGATCGTAAAGCTTTATATGTATGTAAAAGTTTTGCTTCAAAGCATCCTTACCTCCATATTGGTAAAACCAGTCGGAGTTGTATTTTAGATTGTCTTCGTGAGAGCTGCTGTTTACGTTTTGCGGCTGATAAGACGGAGACAGATAATGATTGTGATTCGTCAGGTCAACGTACTCGGGTCTAGGATAAGTGGCACCGTTTGCGTAATCGTTATCAGGCGATTCCTTTGATCTGGTTCGATACGCCGGTGAACGGGGGCTGTGATTGTCCAGCTCGTTGATGCTTCCGCTGGTGGTCTGTGTCGACAGAGGGGTGTTGGGAGGATTGCTCGAGTTGGAACAGTAGGACTTTTGCTCGCAATTCAACAACAGGTCCGTGTTCTCTGGTTTCGTCAACACGTAGTTGACCGACACGATACAATGAGGTCGGGAACTTCGGGAATTGTGCACTATCGTGACGTACGACTGCATCCAGACCCATCCTCCTGATTTCGTCAGAAACCTGTAGTACTTGGTTATCACTTGGCCCTTGTACAGTACTGCGAACAGAAAGAAGGAGAATAAAACACGTTGGATTTATCGTTATCTCGACAATCACTCTGCTATCTACAATTATGTTTCTTGGTCGATCGACGATTCGACAGAAGGAAATCATTTTTATAGTCGAATATTTTAGAAAAGGTTGTTTGTGCGAATCGATGAAAGGAAATTTTCGAGCGTAACGTCGATCGTACAATCCGCAGGCGCAGACATTAGTGGCATTATGTCAGGCTCCCTTCGAGTTGCGCTCGTGAAACTGCGAGTCTGTTCAAACAGTGATAGCAGTAACAGCCTCCTCCTCTCTTGCCCTCTTCTACCACCCTTTGCCCCCTCTATCCCCTCTCTTCCTTCTCGTTCACCCTCGCGCTGACGTTCACGCACACACAAATACACACACACGCGCGCGCGCACACGAACACATACACACACACACACACACACGCACGTAGACATCTAGACACGTATACACATCAGGCCAGCCTCTCTTTTCTACTCTGTTCATAGCGCCATAGCAGCATTGTTCAATCAATAATGTACACCGTGTATGTAATACGTATGCATATACTTAGACTTTAACGTGTTGGCGCGCGACGCAAGACGGGACAAAGAAAGAGGAGGAGAAAAAAGGGAAATGCTGTTATACTTCGATGCTTCGTCTGAAAAGTCGACTCGCGGAGGATGGGAGCTAAGAAAGATCAAAGGATATTTCGTCAGCGAGGGCGTCGCCGAGTTAAGCAGCGTCAGCTGCTTTTGGCCTTGCGAGAGCCTCTTCGAGCACTCTGATACCACACCGATGCCTCTGAGACCGCTTTCGAATACACGCGCGTCAGGAGAAATAAGGCCTATTTCGATCGACGCCTATTTACTATTCGCCTCGTTCGTAGTTACAGTTGTTACAGTATGGTATATCTATCGTTTCAGTTTTTAACATCTTTGTCTGTAACGTTTTCAACGGTAATTCTATAGGACTTGGAATGTTTGCTCGTATTTCGTATAAACATTCGATATAGATATCAATATCGTGGAAGTTCTTAAGGCAAGTTACGTTTCAAGTAAGAATATCAAACGTGTAAAAATAGTATGAAAATTTCAGCGTTTACTACTTTCAATTCGAGTATAGGTTACTGCCTTTGAAGATGAAATTAGAGAATGAAAAGATAGAAATTGTTTGCGATACTTACAGGTTCCATGAGCGTGCCTCAGCTGCATCATGTCGCAACCATGCACATAATGATACAGCGTCTTCTCGATCAGATCCGGTGGATCATAGCCAGTCAGTTGCGATACACTGCAACAGCGAGAAGAAAGATGAAAACACCTTACAATATCCACTATACTGTCTTCCTTTGGCTACAAATATTTCATAGAGGAATATATTTATTTTCGCCGGGATTTGCCAAAGTCCAGTCGAATTCGAGGTTTACATAACCGTCGTCATCCATGGAGATCGATTTTCCGGGCGCGATATAAAATTTCATCCCGCGTTCCATCGCCCTACCCCGTATTTATACTCCGTCACGTGTTCATTTCCCAACGTGTACACGCGACTGAAACGTGTATACGTGTATGATATAGCCTTGTCCGCGCGGGATATTTATTTGACGCGAATAAAAAAAAAAAAAAAAAAAGAAGAAAAATAGGAAGAATAAAAAAAAAAAGTGGAAGGAAGGGAAAAAATATCTAGCGAGACCGTGGTAACACGAAACTGATTTTAATGGCCGCCGAGCAGAACCCTTCTCTCCCCCGGCGTCGAAATATCGACGACGCAACTTAACACCGTACCGTAATTACTGCGACAGAAATAATCTGGCTCGTTGTTTCGTCGAGTTTCTCCCCTCCCCCCCCCCTTTTTTTTTCTTCTCCCGCTGGTCGAATTCGATCGAGCCACCAGACAAATAAAAGTGATTCACCGAAATAATGTCTGACACGATTGACTTTCTTCCTTACTTCGCGTCGACGAAGATCAACTTCAAGTCCAACGACGCACGAAACATGAACATGTTCTGATATAGTTTCACTTCTGTCAGACAACGTCCCGGTAGAGAATGACCCACCGCTAGTAGACCGACTTTTCGAATACAATGTCGACCTGCACCGTCTTCGTATTCCGAGCCTACAGGTCCTTCTACGATACACCTTAGGTAGCCGGAACAATGTATCACCTGTAACAAGTAACAAATTCATTTATGTAGAGAAATATTGTTCGAGAACGCTTTTTGGTTAATATCTTTTATCTTCTTCCTTTATTTCGATTCTAGTCTTTCCTGAGATTCAAATTGCAAAGATGTGCAACAATTTTGCGACACCTGTCGACGCTTATATTATATATCACTTCGATTATACAATTAGTTTTTAAAATGAAAGATTGGAAAGTTTTTCAAAAGAAATTAAAGATTGACCCAACTTGCTTAGACTGGGTTTAATCAACTTCTCGCGGAGGAATTTCGTAACTAACTTTTGATCAACTGCAGCAGGGCCACAGCTTAAAGGTAGGAAAGGGAGAATATTCAAACGAAACATCGCAATTAAGGGCGATATACTCGACACGGAGGACTTATAGTTATTTACACATGTGCATGTGATTATTCCTAATGTTATACAGCGGTTCCGACAGGGTGTAAGTGCTACACTCGAGCGAGTTCATCGGGGGGGTTGAAGTGCGGATTTTCGCGTGCAACGACGCCGCTTCCGGGGGTAAATTAACAATTCCTGCTTAATTAAATGGCCGATGAAACGGAAAAAAAGCCTCGTTCAACGTCGCCTGTGTCTCGAGTAGATGGCGGATTTGTAAAGCAAATAGGCTTGTTCCGTATGCCCGCGTTGCATTCTCGCTTCTCTCATATGCAATTTCGCGATGCATCGGCGCGGGCCCGAGCGTGCGAGTACGGGAACACGAGGGTGAAACCGGCAAGAAACGAAATACATAATTCGTAACGGGGTGCGGACTCGCTCGATTCCGTCTGTGGAAACGAGCTCGAGTGACGAGACGAAGAACCGATTTTTAATAGGTACAGCATCGTCCAGTAATAAATTGAGCTAAATCGAGTCTCGGAAGACAAATTCTTTCATTTCATTACATAGTAACGTAACAGTTCGATGCTCGATGAACGAATGATTTGCTTCCATTTACCCAAAAAATTTAAATTCTCAAAAAAATTTCCAATAAATTCCGAAAGTTGCAGAGACGATGTGAAAAATAATATTCCCGACGTTATTTTCGGAATCTTTTCGTTGCGGCTTCCGAACGATTCGATAAAGTCTAATTCGATAAAATTTAAAATTCGCTGAAGTGATTTTTCTTTCGTTCAAAATTCCAAATTTGATTATTCAAAAATTAAGTTATACGATGTATATCTCTGAACCCTATCAAATACACCAGAAGGGATCGTTTATGAAATTTCATAAATTTGTCACTTATCTTCGAGAAACTTGTATTCACGAATCTAACAAGTTGTACTTTTTCCAACTATTTCTGCGTGACATATTCTTTCTTTTTGCTTCTCTACCACAATTTACCTATATAGAAATTTCTTAAAACTAGTTAAACGTTATAAAAGAAACAGTGTAACGTTCGTGATTGCCGAAGATCGCGACCCTTCGACTCGTTCGCGCAATCGTCGATCTAATTCACTGAAAATCGGACGAAGCGCCTACTCGCGCCTACGCAAAATCGAGCCAACTACAGATTTGGTCTTTGTGTGTCTAAGTGCCATACAAAAAGCCACCTTCGTCCCGTGTAACCCCCTTCGGGGAACTTGCCTTTAACAGCTTACAGGGGTTGCATTCATGACTTTGCTCAACGCCTATTGGGGTCTTTTCTGTGTGCGATTTCGTCGAGAGCCACGGTCATCATAGCGCTACAGGCTTGAACGACCTATTTGCCAAACATTTTCCTTTTCGAGGGCAGTCTCCTTTGCTACGGCAAGTGCAAAGCGTTGCAGGTCCCTTTCTCTGCGCTTACCCTTTACGAAGGATAAGCGAAACGATGGTTATTGCCTGAACATATGTGAAACATTTGGTAAAACCAACGTGGATCATCCGTGAAAGTATTGGGGTGGATATCCTGATTTTCGGTAAATCGTTTGTGGTATTAATGATCGTAAATCGTGGCGAGCAATTGTCGACGAAATCTGGACCGCACCAGGGAAACTGATTTAATCGGATCGATGAAAGTAATTTGGGTAATCCATGAATAACGATGCGCGCCGTGTTCGGAACATCGATCCCAGTCTCGAAAAGTGGATTTCAGATATTCGCTTTAATATAATTGGTAGCTCGAGCGAGATTCGAGGATATTTGAAAGAATACGATAAATAATTATGCGTGTAAAATTATTAGGACGATCGATCATCTTTGGTAGAGTGAGATTTAATCGTAAAATTAATGAATCTGTAACGATTTTATTTACATAGAATACAATCGATCTTTAATTTGCATTAACAGAATCGGTGTTTATCATTTTCAAATCGAGTAAAATTACATTGTCGTCTAAGAAACTCGTTGTCGTCGTGTTTCTTAAATTTCTTAATTCACGAATCGCTTAAAGAAGATTCTTGTAGATTGATGAAAAGACTACCTGCGTTAATGGAAACTGCGATGTCTAAACGACAGACGAATATCGTATATTTAATCTCGTAAGATATTATTTAGTAGACAACTTAGATTTATATTCTAGCGATTTTACAATGTTATAAACGACACTTCGAAGTTATTAATTCGCGTAATTAATTCTTGATAAAATAAAAAAAAATATCGTAAATACGTCAACAATTTTCTGATTTTTCTATCAGAGAAAACACGCTAGCGAAAGCAAACGGATGGAAAGACACGTTCGAAATATAGAAAAATTATCTGGAAAGCTGAAATCGAAACGAATGGAGAACGAAATGGAATCGACTGAAATAAAATTGTTCCACAAAGGAACCACGGCCACAGAGATTGATCTTCGTAAATTTCGATTATTCCGGATATATGAAACACGTTCACGTAGCCGGTGTTTTTATTGCACGGAAGGAACGGATGCAGCCGAGCGAGTTTAAGCAGCCTTCTACCTGGTGGCCGTTTTCTTTTCGACTGGCGCGTGACCAGGACAATACCGTCCCTACTTAGCTCGCCACTTCTTATCTCTTATTTAGCATTTGAATTTTTATTCGTTTTATGATTTCCTGTGCAAGCAGCCTAGGCGTTATGCTAATCGTTGAACGCCTTCTCCTTGCCGCTTTGTCTCGCGGTTTGTTTGCCGCGAATATTGCGCGATTTACGAAACCCAATAAACCGATAATCGCGTACTTTCGTCTCCAAGATAATCGTTAACCTTCGAATTATATCAAGAAATTTCTCCTAGTTTTAACGCAAAATCTATCTTTTTAAAATACGTGTATCGTTGTAATTATATTATCCTTATTCGTAACGCCCATTAAAATGAAAGGTATATGCGTACGAAAATACAAAGTAGCCCGAAGATTATAGCGATGTAAGCGAAGATTTTGAAAATTCTCATTTAACTGTTTTAGGTTTAAAAAAATTTGCGAAAGATGGGCGCAATTTTCTGAACGTCGGAAAGACGCGAATAGAAGAATTTTGACATAATTTTGATTACGTTACCTTGTATCCCTCCGTGACTAGTCCCGCACATCTCTTCGCCAAATTGCACTTCATTCTCAGGATAAAGACGCGTTCCAGTTCGATTTCGCCTCTCGAGTTCGCAGGCGGAAAAGTGAAACCAGCGAGATCCGCCGGGCTCTGTGGTAGGTTTAGGACCGATAACATTTCAGCGTGATCGTTCTGGTAGATGTACTCAAAGATACTGTTACCCGTTAATTCCACCTGAACTCATTAACACTTCACGTCAGGAGATTCCGCGTGAAATTTTCATCTTCCTAGCAGAAGCTTAGAATACTTGCATTGAATAATACGAAATAGATATAAGAAGGAGATAAAACGTATATATCTGACCTGTGCCATTCCCAAATGCACGCTAGCAGTTTCGCTTATGTACATAATTTTTCCATCAGGTGCCAGCACAAACACGAAACCGTCCAAGGCCTAAAATAAAGAAATCTTCTTTCAAACGTAATCCAACGATCGTAGAGACGAGAAAAAAAAAAAGGAGAAGAATATTCTGGTCTTTAGAAGTTAGATTTCAACGCCTCGTTACGCCCTGATCTCTTTCGTATCGAACAGAACAGCTTTCAACTCCTGGTCGCGCCCTTATCTCGTTCAATTCGATAGAAGACGAAATTATAAAAATCAGGAAAATCAATTATCTGTCTGTGGTACTACCAAAGGCTAAACGTTGACGTTTATACGTCTGACAACGTATGCAAGACCGTTAGATCGATTTATAAGGCGCGACACAGAGAACGATGAGTGCTTACTTGCAAAATATAACTAGTCACCTCCTTGAGGGCGATTTGCAGGGATATGTTGCCTGGCTGGGAAGCGCCCCATTCTTCTCCGAGCCCTGAAAAATCGTTTCGCCATCGTCAAACTTTCGGCTGAATTAATTTTACTAAACGACGGCGACATTTAAATGTCGTTGAAAGTTTTCTTTTCGTTTTTCTATTGCTTGGGAATGAAGGGAGATTTACGCTCGGTTCTTTCGCTCGTTATTGTTTCAAAACTTAATCGTTGCGATCTAACGACTAAGAAAAGAGGTTTTCTTCGTAAGCACGCGGCACACATCGTACAGACGCGTCGGTCTCGTCATCCCGATATACATGTTTCTAGCGACGTTTCGTACACGACGTGTAAGCAAGCCTATATGCCAAGTATTTCGTGTCTGCGCATTAATTACATTCACGCGCGCGCTGCCACAATTGCAGCTGCAGGGGCGGTTTCTGCAGCCGCGTGGAATTTCACGGAAAATGGCTTGATCGTTGCCACCTCGGCGGCACGATGCTGCGACCTCGTATCACAGATATTTATCTCATTGGTCGACGATCTCGTTGGAATTATTCGATGAAATAATTTTTAGGTAAGCGATTATCGATAAAATTCACTGGCTGACGATTAAATAATTTCGCAGTAACGATTAGACGAAACACAGCCGTTAGCCATCAGAGAGTGGTGATTTCTTGATACGAACGATCGAAAACAGAACGAGTTTATTTATCCTTTTGAAAGTATTTCACGCCCTGTTTACCTGTTCACCGGCTAATTTTCCACGCGAATGAAAAAAGGAACACCCTAGAAGTGTCACAGAGTGGGCGACGTGTCTCTTTTTTTCTTTCTTCCTTCTCCCTTTCCTTTCATTTTTTTCGAAGAATAAAGACGCGACCGTATTCTAGAGGGATGCAGCCACTTGAAATTCAATTCATCGATGTCGTAAGAACGCGAGGACAGGGGGTGAGACGAGGGAAGCCATTGTAACACTATAACAGCCCCCATGCTTTGCTTACAAAGCAGCGGGGACTAACAATGCATTAAGTGCGCAATCACATCCATCTCATCCGATACTATTTGCCCTTTGCGCGTAAGTGTCCGGTGGCTGAATTAACAAAGAATATCGTTCCAATCCGTTTACCGCTAAGTGAAGTTTATTACTCGGCGCGTAGTATCCAGCCCCGCGTAACCACTCGCTCGGACAAATTACCAATCGATTTGTTTCTCCGACTATTTTCGAAGCGAACCGCGTTAAGCATCTTCGAACGGGATCGATGAATTTTTCTCGATTCCTACTTATTAACTCGTTAAAGGCTAATTTTTTTTTTTTTTTTTTTGCGATTCTTTTCGATCAGTTAACATCACGGGATCTTTCTCTTTAACGTTGCAGGTGAGAGAAGGAATTCCAAGGAATCGTTTAATATCTTTCTCGTTGCTATCTTCTTCGCCTAAATTCCAAGATTTTAAGAGACGTAAAGAAATATATACCCTGAATGGGTTAACAGTTTGAAATTCTAGTTGAATTGTTGCGTTTTCTAGTTGGAAATGCTGTGTTTTATGGGATGATATTTTAGAGTAGTACCGTTTGGGAACAACGCTCGCATCTTCAAGTAACTAGTCGTCAATCGAATGACACTAGCCTTATCCATTTGGCCCGTGAGGGCGGCTGGTACAGGCAATAGCTTCGCGAGCTCCAGAAACTCTTGATTCTCTCTGTCGCGGCGGATTCGCGCTGCCTTCTTGCTTTTCTCCTTCATTACGACTTCCTGCGGGCCGGACGTACTAGGGACAGAATTACCGTTTAAAGGATAGTGATTGTGCGAGCTGAGGTCTAGAGTATCCGAAGAAGAATTGTTGTCTGAAACAGAAAAATATCACGGTAACGTTACAATTATGAAATACGAAATTTAAGTAAGCTTTGAGAAAGAAAGAAACGAAGAAACGTGCATGAAATATGAAATTTAAGCAAGCGTTGAGAAAGGAAGAAAACGAAGGATAGCGTCGAGCCAAGAGTTTCGCGTTCACAAAATTAGAAGAAAAGGTAACGTACGTAAACAATATGCAGGAATGAAAAAAGAAACGACGATGCTGTAGGAAAGAGTTGACGGACGTAACGTTGCTAATATGACGATCGACGTCGTCGAACAACGATACAGCACCGAATGCCATAACGACGCCGAAGCTGCTCGTTACGAGAACCGAAAGCAAAGGGAGCAAACCGTCGTTAAAACGCCGGCAAGAGAGCAATCTAACGACGTAGCTACCCATCTACCGAGACTTCTCACGAATGGAAATTTGCTTGAATAATGCATTTTTTTCCTGCTCCGTCGTTTCAGTCACCAATTCCGCGACTCGATCTCAACATCTTCCCTGTAAAGTGTATAAGAATATACGCCGACTACGGACATTTTCACCGCATACAGCCTCGGTATCTATATTTCGCATTTATTTCTACATAGAGAGTCTTCGTTCTTCGATTATTTCTCAGTGATTATCTCGTACGAAAGATTCCTATAAAGAATAATACGACGAAGGAATATCTAAAAGTAGTTTAGTAGCAAAGTAAAAGCGTTTGTATCTAGCGAAGAAACTCGACGAAACGAATTCAGATATTCTCGGTTTTAATTAGTTTCACTCGTAAAACGACGGAGAGAAAGGAAAATAAAGAATGTGCAGACTCGAGGAGACTAGAGGTACGTATTAACGTAGTACCTAGAAGTACCACAGAGGAGTTAACACGCATAACAGCGTAGAAATGAATCGGTTGTACTTGTCCCTGTATTCTTAGAATCAACGGTTAAAAAACATTCATTCCCTATAGGTACAAAGAACATCGTAAAGTTTTCTTCTTTGTCGTGATTGTGGAACGAATAGGTTCATGAACGTGTAAGTTTAAAGAGCCTGAATGGACCGAGCTTAAGAACAATAATTGGAACTAGCAAGTACGACGCTACGACGTACTGAAAAATTAACGACGATTAGATATGTCTGGAAATAATTTGATTGTCGAAACAAATTGATAAAACGGATACTATTCTTTTTTTTTTTTTCACGTTGTACGTCCTCGCGAAAGGATCGCAACGGTCATCAATTAGGTCGAACAGACGTCGAAAGAGTTATTTCGTGAAAAAGTAAATCGACGACAATTTTCAAACTGACATGTTTTGAAACAAACTTCGATATCTTCCTCAGATTGTTTTCGTCTCCAACTACCGATATAAGGATCGCTCTTTAAAATAACACGACAACCATGACACACGTCGGTGGGCGCCATCTTCTATGTACGCGTTGGACGCGCGCAACTCGATCAAATACGTTTACTGACATTAACACTTACATAGGAATTCGTTCGTGACACTTGGACACTTGGAAGATTCCGCGTGCTCGTCGTAACATCGAGTTGACCACGTGTCCTGGACAACTCGCACGGTTTTCACGAAACTCTCAACTATATCATCGAATTTGTTCCAACATCTTGTTTCCATCGCATACGCACGTGCACACACACATACACACACATATATAATCATTAATACGCATTAATACGCAGTTTGACCTGAACGAGAACAAAAATAAAAAAAGATTCAGGAGATGAAACGAAGAGAGAATCCTCCGAAATTTGGAAGTTTCGATTCCTATCACGACCTTGAAAATGCATATGGGACGAATCTCGACAAGAAAGACACGCACCGCAACTTACGTCCTTTGCATCGAAATTACGACTAGCGTACAAAGTTGTGGAAACCTCGTGTCGCGTTTCGTCTTTCTCTCTTTCCCTCCGTCGGCGTATCTCTCCTCCTACCGTTGTTCCTTCGCTTTCATCTCATCCCCAATGCTGTTTCTCGATGGGGTAGGTAAGCCGTGAGGTACCACCCTTATTTTAAGCTCCACCCTTGGAGCAGGGTCAGCCGAAAGACCCCTCTGTACACGCACGTGAAAACTTCTCTGTCTGGGTTCTCCGTTGTAGGCGAGAGAGACGAGATAGAAAGATGAAACGAGACGAGAGTAGACTAGCTGCTACAGAGAGAAAAGAGAAAAGAACGGAAGGGCGAACGAGAGAAAACCAGCAGAGATGGTCGGAGAAAGCCCAAGTGGTCCGTGCTGGACCGTCATATATATCGAGATGACGGGTGACAAAATCGAAAGCAAAGACGATTGCTGGTGGCCGTACTGTTCCATTGTTGGGACTCCTGCACAAGACACCCGTAGCTAGCCTCGACTCTGCCCACAATTACTCGTCAATCTCGAGAAAAAACTGGCCGAAGTTCGAGCTATTGAAATATTACAAGGCTAATCGCTGGAACTATCGTTCCGATTGACGAACAGAATTTATTACCTGCCTGTTATTTTTTTTTTTATACGATAATTAGAGTGATTATTAGAGTGGACGCTTTCTAATTTCGTCAAAACCGCGTTGCAACATTTTGTATAAGAACGATGGAAATTTTGCGATAAAATGTAGAATATAGTTGGGTAAGAGGAACGAATCGTTTGTCGGTTGACTCAGCGTCGAAACGAACGATAGAGAGAACAGAATTTTCTGCAACGATATTCGGAAAGAGTTCGCAGCCCGATGACGAAGCTTGAGACGCGACGATCTCGTCGCGTATGCGAATTCTTCCGGAGCAAAAACCCCAGGAAGACTGCGGCAGGTTAGAACCTCATTTTATGACTGGGCTATATAATCACCTTGCAGTGTACCTTTTTGCCAAGAGCAAAGTGCATTTCGAAATAGGAAACATGTGTCGCTAAAATGTTCCGCATAAAAGAAAGAACCTGCTGTTACCGGAACACAATGTCTACGACCTTAGGGAACACGTTTCTCGTCGCCTGGTGTTACCCTCGCAAGCTTACTTTGGTATTCTCCGTTAAATACTTTCAATACGCCTTGGCTTGGGTCGACAGGTAGAAAACATTTAATACGAAACATGTGTTTCTCCTTCGCCTTCTGTCGTCATCCTCGCACCTTTTCAGGACTAAGACGAGACTATAACGGTTCGAAACAGAGAAGCTAAGGTGGCTGGTAGTTTATTTGCTAACCGTTGTGCCAATGGATGCCCGCGGTACACCTTAGCTACACTTAGTTGCAACTCGTATCTGCACCTTAGCTTGGTCAGGATTGTTCGGGGAAACGTGTCATTCGAGGTCATCGATTCATAAATATTGATTTTTTCAAGGATGAAGTGACTTTGGGATGTTCGTTTTACGCAGAGAAATATTTTTCTTAGATATCTTATTTTTTATATCTATGAAGTGGTTAGCAGAAATTTTGTCCGCACAGGACAAGAAAAATATTTCCTTGTACAGGAGATACGATCGATGTACACATAAATAGTACACGCAAATAATCCAGTAATATATTTACGTGATATACTTATAAAGTTTCAATGTATATAATGATATTTAATACATACGACGGTGTTCAATTCAAAAAGTTTTCTCTAATTATGGATTACAATTTGCGGCGAAGCGCTTAGAAAATTTCTAAACTATTGTCATTCGTTGAACACGTTATATATCAATAAGGAAAGGAACAGACACGTCGATTAAAATCAGTCGTACTTGCACGAAGAATTCGTAAAATATTTACGAACGAGCGACATCGTTGAAGAAATGAAACCAAACACACGTACGCATTCTCTTCCGCGTTTCGTAACGCGTGTCGTTTTTAAACAAACGAATTTCGTACGCTCTCTGACAAAACAAGACAGCAGCGATATTCCCTCCCCCGATCGATCCGCGATATAGTTCAAAAATCCCGTTTTCTCGAACGTTTCGAAAATCTGAATATCTTTCTCTCCCCTCGTACTTACGAATTCCAAAACCTCCGATTCATCCAGTGACAAGTCTTATTATCTTCCCAAACGTCTTTACGAGCAAACGTTTCCCAAAATCAGGAATCACTTGGAATTTTCAAAGAAATATCACGGCGTAGGATCTGAGGAAACGAGAATGTCTGGATCGTGACACCACAATGCGACATGGTCGACCATTAGAATTAATGAATTCCTCGGTCCTTCGAGCAAAACCTTGGTAAACTCGACAAATCGATTCGGTTTCGTTTTAGAGCGTATCCAGCGGCGCGATACTAGGTCAAACCGTGAATTACCATCGTTGAACGATTACGGCGGTACACGTAGAAAAGTCGTATACAAACGGGGGGCATAGGAAACACAATCCTTGTCGTTCGTGACCGTCTCAATGCATTTTCGAGGGTGCGCGAGCCTGCAACTCCGCAACGGCTTAACATCGGCTCACCTACATTTTCGTTGTCGGATACGACGCATAACCATCCCCTGCGCTCTTTTTCCCGACTGTTACACCCCCGCTGTACATCCTGCTACGTCCTAAGAACGCCCTCGTGTTGGACAAAAAGACAGGGGGGCTGGTACACGCGCGATTCATCATCCCCCTTTGGTCACGACAGAAAATCCATTCACCGATCCCACGATACAACGGACCGGGAGTGTGCTTGCGCATTTTAACAGTTCGAAATAAGGTTGACTGGTCGACGTGGTTGGTCTAGGTCGTAGACAGGACTTGATTTGTTGGCGGGACGAATTTGAATTCCATTTCCGGAGATTTTTGCTCATTTTTGGACACTGAACGAATTTCAAGATCGAAGATACAGGTGTAGTAAATGCGAAATGAACGATCGACGAGAGTAAGTAAAGAGCGAGGATGGAAAATAATTCTAACGAAACATCGCTTCAATTTATGGGAAACTGGTATATAGAAGGTTTGATCGTGAGGTTTAATCGACGAGATTGCTCCTTGTTGAAACCGTCGGATATATCTAAAATAATAATTTAGTATACAAACTATATTCGCCGAGTCGCTCGCACAGAGTAAAAATCGCAAAGTAAAAGTTGCCAATGGATACTTGATAAAATGCTCGCTAGATACTCGCCGATAAATCGGTAGAAACTCGTATAATGACTCGAACTGTTCGCGATCGCGACCGTTTATTTATACTGGTCGGGGGAGAGTCGGAAAATTCGAATTTGTCTTTGATCGACGGTTGCACGTAGCGACGACATTGTTTTACCCGGAGTTTATTTATTCTTACGTTACGTGAATCTTAACGATCTTGATACTCCGAGGCGAAACAACGACATTATTTGAATTGTCCTCTGATTCATGTGCCGTTACAAATTCACGATTATAAGAATAGAAGAGGAACTATTAAGGATTACGGTATTTTATATAAAAATTCTTTAATATCGGATGAAATCGTAATGAAAATAAAAAAAATTGTTCAACCATTTTGAATATTCTTCCGAAGAATTGATGCTAACGCATAAGAAAAATTAACGTAAAGGCCAAGTTCGTCGCGATTGAATTTCATTCCCCTGTTTGGCAGGACCGTACGATGATGTAACTCGATCGTAGCTTAAATTAAATATTAGCATACAGCGTGTTGGAGCATAAACCACGATATTTACGTTAACCATAGGTAGGATACGAACGATAGCGAGTATGGACCTATTCCATTAAAAGAACGAACACAATTGGCCGCGTTTCACCCCAATGTGATTCTTCTTGGCGCCGTACGACAAGTCCACTTTATCCTTAGCCGTACATCTCAAGGATTCCATTTTATCCTCCAAGGACGTACCGCCGTCGGATGAAAATATCCGAATCCGAAATTTGTATCTATCTTCTTCCTGTATCAAAAGCGTTCCGTGTAATTTTATCGTCGAATATTTTCTACGAAACGTTTGGAATATTTGATGTTCGGTTGCCGTTGTGTTTACCGAAACATTTCAGAAAATGTTCAAGGGAAAACGCGTAAAATTTATACGTGGGACGCGCATTCACCGGATGAGAACATCCGGTGTTACGTTTCTGTCGCATCCATCGGTGCAAACTCGGAATTGACGGAATAATCGACAATTTATTCTCATTGAGGGATGCACGCATTCCGACACTTTCATAGAGCGCGTATTTGCGGCGCGCGAACAACCGTGCCATTTTCTCGCTTGCACACACGGTTCGTGTGTGCTCGATCATGGAAGACACGGCGGTATTACGGATACGAAAATAACGTCGACACGGCACGCGTGTAAATCTCAACAAATATTATCTTTGTCACTATTCCCACGCGCACACGGATCTTGCATATTTGCTCAAAAACTATAGGGTACACTCGATATTAATCCTCGGTTCTCGAACGACGCCTGTTTCCTCTCTGATATCGCTTCGAAGACGTACAAGCTGCACAATTTATCTCGTCTACACCTTATCGAACATTTTCGTCAAATATCGGAATTAACGAGATTCTTTGCGAATCTAGCGAACATCGTTCGATTATACCGATTCGATCAAAAAGTTCGTAGGCTGGTCATCGTACGACGATGAATCCGCGAATGCGCGCATAAATATGCAACGAAGGAAACTACGAATATTTACGTAACTTTACGTTATCACAAATACAACTAGATAAATTGAATCTAAATAGATTTCTATTTTTTACAAATAGACAAATGTTTATACGTTCGCAAGAAATATTTACGCGCTTAAAGGATCAATAAGGAATGAATAATGCACACGGGATATA
The DNA here is from genome assembly GCA_014737525.1 of Bombus difficillimus. Lineage (NCBI taxonomy): Eukaryota > Metazoa > Arthropoda > Insecta > Hymenoptera > Apidae > Bombus > Bombus difficillimus. The sequence goes on along the minus strand of JACXIT010000136.1, from coordinate 835,329 downwards.
AAAATATACAAAATATCCAAAGTATCTATCATACTGTGTAAAGCAAACGTTCGTCTCGATGGTATTTCTTTAGTCATGTTTCTAAGAATATGAATTTGTATAAAGAAGAATGCGTCGAGTTGTAATAAATATCTTACTCTGGATATTTTCTAGATGCGTTTGGTATATTTTCGAACGTTTACATTTCTAGTAGATGCTTGAACATCGACGATCTACTTGATAACCGAACAACTCGATCCACGAACCTTCTAACTTAACTATACAACATATTTTCTTATTTTTTTTCTTCTTATTTAACTTAACGTTTCTAACTGAAGCAAACTAAATGGACATTCGATTTGTTTTTACGATATCTTTTCTCTTCCTATCTGAAGCACCAACGCGTGTTCTAACGATCAAAGTACCTTCTGCTTGAGTTGCATGAACTCCTTCCACGTGGAGTCTTCGCTACTTGGAACCGCGGCGCGTTTAAATTGCGCTACGAGCCATGTTTCTCTTCCATTTTGCTGACCACGTAGAATCACGAGGACCGGTCTACGCTTCGCTGGCTGACATATCTGCGTTCTTACGTAGCTACCGTTTGATACGTAGACGGTACAACACGTGGCCCCGTCCAGCATAACCCCACGGTCTCCGCTACTTACTCCATTTACTTACAATGTTGTTCGTGGACCCAACAAACAACAGCCAGTCGAGAAACGTATAAAGACGGTAATCTTACACCTTTCCTCCCCCGTTCCACGCTTACTCCTCGAATCGTGCACCTCGGATTTCTCTACGTCTTTCAGCCAACGTTGATACACACCGAGCGACAAGCTGGCTGATCTCATTGCGTTGGCCGAGCGTTTATTTAAAAGAAACATGCTACCAATTTCTCGCTATGAAGCGTTGCGATCGTGCTAGGTAACGAGCAGGGAGCAGAGAATTCACAGTTCGCTTCTGTTCTTTCTTTTGCAACAATTCGAAAGGAAGCTTCGCTCGTTTATGGAACTTTTGCGCGATTCTTTCGTTGATTATCTCAAATGCTATGCCGATGCATTGACGATGCAGTGTCAGTGTATGTAGGTAATTCTTTGTCGCAAACTGATATCTTCCGCGTGCGAAGACAAAGGCAGCTAAGGTAGATACGAAACTATCGTATTCGTTATAGCATCCACGTGCTAATTAATTAGATTCGGGTATATCAAATCGCGTATCGGTCGGTGGTACCTTTATGAGTCTAGGAAAATTTGATACTACGAAAACAAAGTATAGGACCTGATAAAAAATACCTCGTTAGAGAATAAGGATATGTGCAAATACGTTTCGTAGCTATTTTATGTGTACGCAGAGTGAAAGCGAAAGCGCGATCCACAGTGTTGCGATTGTCGGCGACACTGCTTCGAGTTAACTGGCGACAGGACGAGTCAATAAAAGATAAACGAATTTTGGAGTATTCCGAGGTTAAGGACGTTAAAAGTGTTAAAAGGGCTGATGGATCAGCAGCACAGGCCACCCACGAATTCGACACCTTGTTTAGACGCCAGAGTCGCGATGCTGAAACGTGAGAGGTAAGTGTATAGGCCTGTAAACTCGTGCCAGGCAACGATCGTATCGTTAAGATGTGGCATGCGGTAGATGGAAGTTGTAGACGGCTGCCGAATTTGTTCTACTTTCTCGGAACTCTTTCGGAACTGTCGTCCTTCCGGAAATACATCGCGCGCTTCGACAAAGCGCCCTTTCGGATAGGAATTCAGAAACGGATCGAAGTTTCGACTATTGTCTGCGTGGATCGCTAATTGTAGGGTGAAGCAAAACGGGGATATTTTATCCGACTGACAATGACACGTACGAGTAACAATTAGAGTAACGACAATCTGTTCCCTCGTGGACGAGGGAAAAAAGAAATACCTAACAACCCTTCGGGACGAAGAGGAAACGTCGCGCGCGTCAGAAAGCCTCCCTCGTGCCTAACTACCCGCGTAAACCACCGAACAACGACGTGTGCGTGCACAGAAGCGAAACGTTTCCGCGAGATCGTGTGCGTACGCGTACCTTAGTCGCAACGACGATATAGTTCTCGGAGTGCTTTCGGAGAAAAAGACGCGGGAGAATGAGGGACGAACATACAGAGGAGAAAGGTTGGCTAGTAGAGAAGTCGCCCTCTCGTTCACGTTGTTAGTTGGTACCTCGTTGAGAAGATGGAAAGGGTAGAAACGATGGAACTATATGGGAGAAAGAGAGAGAGACTCGCACCCCGACGGTCTCGAATGGGCGAGGCCCCCAAGCTTTTCATCCGCGAACAGCCCGCCCTTAAACAGCCCTAAACTAAGTCACTTCAATCCTGACGTTAAGTGTGACTGATCGTCCAGGCATGCCTCTAAAATGGCCACCCAACGTACACTGTGTCATCCCCTGGTACCGATCACGAACCGGTAGGAATCACACCGACAGGAACCAGTCGTCCCTATACGTACATTAACAATTATTATGTCAGACGGTGGAAGCAAAAGCGAACTAATTTACGGTACTCGACGGAAACTGAATAATTTGTTGTATAGCTTTAAACGTGGCCGGAAAATATTCGACGCAACGATTAAAATTATGCTTTTAACGGAGAAAGATTGTTTCTTCGACGTAATAAACGCGATAGAAACTTGTTAGAGGTAAAAGGGTGACTGCTGTCGATGCATCGGTGGTGTTCATTTATTATTTTGATCTGAGAGATGTTTCACGCGGCGATAACGAGCAAGGCCATCGCGGAATTCCAAGTTCGATGGTGTTTTTCGAGTATCTTCTCTTTGTAAACGATTTGTACGCGACGCGAGCATGGTCACCGTTATCTCGGTCGACGGCGATAATTCCGTGCAAAAATGGATAATTGGTGTCGCCAGTGTTTTCCACTTGGACACGTACACTGTGTTGAATGACGCCACACTCTACAAAGTATAACATCCTACATACGTCGCTTGCATAGGACGCATCGTTGCGACGAGCGTGTGCAAGGAAAAATATTCTCCAATTACGCCTGACGGTTTTGTTCACCGAGAAAATCTATGGAAATTTACCGTATTCGGTTACAACTTCATCTTACGTCTTTCTGTCAAAACTTCACCGACGCATTTCAATTTCATAATACGAAAGATACACGAGAGAGAGAGAGAGAGAGAGAGAGAGAGAGAAGAGACGTCAGCTTGCAAAAATTTCCAAGACACTTTTACGCGACCTTAATTAAAGGAATAATTTCTAAAGTTCTTGAAAATCGCGAGAGGGGTCGTTAAATAGGATGTTGTTTAAAACGATACGATCCCTAGCGCCAAGATTAACATACCATTATTCTACACTTTGGCTCGCGGCCAAGCAATCCGACTTGTTCGCTGTTTCATTGACGTCACGATTTTCATAGATAATTCCCATTTTCTTCCAGTTAAAATACCGTAACTTCGTTTTACTTCGAACCCTGATTGAAAATTCTTTCAATCCTAAACTAAATTGATTATATTTTGAACACGATGATACGTTATAAGTACTTAACAATTGGAAGAATTCGATTATAGAAGCGTGTCACGTGTAAATCAAAGGAAGAGAAAGGACAACGCCAACGATTTCCGCGGTCCGTTAAAATCCCCGATTTTCACCCTGACGCGCGGAAGAATTATGATATAGAGACCGATATAAATTGAGTACACAAATCAAAGAAGAAGAAGAAGAAGTCGAGGAGATCGGTGTTTACTACAAATATTTGTAAAGCAGCGTCTAGACCCTAGACAGTCTTAGATAAATCACTAGCGACACATTCTTCGTCTTTCGTTCTTCTGTTCTAAAAGATATGAACATGAATATCGAAAAATGTTCATTACACTCGCGTTTATTAATTATATGTAATGAGTTATATAGGATAGATGGATAAACGATTCAAGTTTTACATGTATCCGTTCCTTCAAAGAATTCACTGCTATGTTTCGATGAAATGAATCCTCGTCGTGTACCTTAAAAAAAAAAAAAAAAAAAAAAAGAAAAAGAGAGAGAGGGAGAGAAAAAACGCTGCAAGTATCAGTGACATCTTGCAACGCAATAATTTCGTTGAAATATTGCCACTTTGATGATCGGACTGTGCTCGACATCCAGCCGTTCGTAAACCTAAAGGGAATAAACGCTTCACGCATTCCTGATGCGTCTCACAGTCTTTACAGCTTATTATCACCTCCTCGTTTTTGCACTCTCACCCCGAGGTATACATCAGCGCTCGGAGGTGGTGCGCGTCAAAGGAAAACGGGTCGTATATTTGCAGTGTTTCTGCGAATCCACGAGGCCACTTTCAGAGGAAGTATAACAATTGACTAGCGAATTTGTTCGTTTCCTGGTACACCTTGAAGAGTATCATGCGGTATACAATGTTTGGAATGACATTCGAAGTTACTACGTACTTTGTTTGCTATTGTTAATTAGTAGCTATCGCACAATCGCGCTTGCGATTAACATCGATCGATGAATTCTATTCGTTCTTTCCTTCTTTTCGATCAGAATCGAGGGACTCGCGGCAATAAGAAGACACGGTGCGATGTTTCAATTGTTAAGTTAAATCAAAGGTGCGAAAGTTCATTGATACGAATATCGTTTGACTATAAATTCGATTACTTGGAAGTGAAACTGTCTGTTTACCAGCGCAGCCCCACCAATCGGTATTTTTCATTTCATCATCGTTCTTTTTGGTTTTATTTCTCGGCTTACGGATCTTGGTAACAGACTTTCTGTGTATTTTGAGGAGACGAATGCTTTGTTTTGTAACGAAATGTAAGATGGAACACACGGGCGATCGGTTCCGACGAAGCAGGAGTTCCTCGGCTCCGTGTTTCGTTGCTTTTGCCATTCGATTCGGCTGTAAACGCCACGACTCGTCTCGCGGTCCGTGACGCTTTCGCTATAGAGAAGAGAGGCAGTGAAAGAAAGCGAGTTGGCTTTCTGCTAAACCATGGTTTGCCTTATATTCCGCTATGAAAAATCGCTGCCACGGAGAATCACGAATCACACGTGTGAAAATCGACGACTCAGCGAAATATAAAAAGGAGACTCGTTTCATCGGACGATTAATCACGAGTTTAATTTATTCCGCTTTTAAAACCGGGCTTTACACGTTTATTTATACATAATACATGTAACGATTGCAAAATATCGTCGGTAGGATCGACGGACAAAGTGCCACAAATTCTCCATCGCACGCGCGTGACCGAAAAAAGCTTGTTTTAATCGCGCGATACAGATATTTATCGGGCGATGGAATTAATCGACGAAGCTGGGATGCAATCAGACATTCGCGCGTGAGAAACGGCGTGTCGATCAAAACGCGTAGAAACGAAAAGGACGAGAAATAAACGTGGGAGGAAGAACAAATCGGTGTTCGGTTAAGTACCAACGGTGTAACCTTGGACGCCGCTACGATAACAAGGATGTCTGTTATGCTGACGAGGCATCTTGTACCATAATCAGACTTGCATATATCATAAGCATCAACTACACGCGCAATAAAAATATGCATGTGAGTGCAACGACAACGGGACAGCCACGGTACATCGAGAACTATCTCGAAGGTTATCAACGATCATCGTGAAATCATTAAACTCTAGTTTCTTCTACACGAAGCATTTTTCGCGTACGGAGGATGTCGAATGGAGAAAACGACGCGGAGAAATACTTCGCTCTTTGTCGTCGTATAATTGATAACATTTTTTAACGATTGAGTCATCGGTATAATAAAACTCTCGACAAAAGGAATCGCGAAGTAAAAAGTAAAAAAAAAAATGTTGATGCAAAAAGCCTGAAAGGACGAGAGTATCTATTTAAATGGTTAAAAATAATTTATAACGCGTAAGAAAAATTATTTCTACCTGCTTTCTTTATCAGTGTCAATAAGGAATGGAAGAGAAATAACGTAAAGTTAATTTAGTTGGTCGTAATGTCGGCGTTGTCGCCGTTGCGAATTAAGAACTGGGCCCAGGACCCAGTCGATGACAAAAGGCAACGCAGAGCCTGACGAAATTCTCGAATCTCACGTGGTCGTACGCCATAAGCCACGATGGGGGTTGCCTGCCGTGACGACCCGCGACACACGTTGCTCTTTTTTTACTATTCGCCACGTTCCCTCGGCCCTCAGATCCGTGGCCGCTTTTATTTAACGATTTCTCTCCCGTTTCACTAAGCCAACCCGATACACGAACGAACTTCGACCGAACGGCCTAGCAATTTAGCAGGATTATTGGAAGTCGTAGCTCGAGAAGCGGAAGAACGCGACCGTTAGCAGGAAAAGAGAAAAATTGCCTGCGAATCGCTTCCTTTCGTCGGCAAAAGTTTCTTTGCGGGGGGGAAAAAAAAAAAGAACGAAAACCAATCGAATCTCGATAAAACGCGATTATTTATATTTTTATGTAAGTCGGAAGAATGGGACTTTAGTCGGACAATCGTTTCGATATTTTTTCGTAATATTTCGTGCATTCTCTGCATCTTCGAATCTTTCACGAATACACGAGATCTAAGGTCCGATAATAACTTTGACGAACGTTGTGCACATAGTACAAAGATACAATCGCAAAGTCGATTTAGAGTCAGAATAAATACTCACTCTTCATATTGTATTCGGATTATCCAAATGCCCACTTACTCAAATGCGAATGATACGTAGCACATGGATCGTACTGACAAAGAGAGGCGCGAAACTTTCCCGAAGATAATAACGATTCAGTATCATTTCTTCAACTCGGTGAGTCGGGTCAGAGGACAAGAGACGGCGGAACTTAAAGTCGTCGTAAGCAAAACTAAACTTCGAGCTTGGCTCAGGATCCCGATGTTACATATCTCCCCACCACGGGGGCCCCATTTTAGTCATGTGGGAATTACATGCACGAGAATGGTTACAGATTTCACGTAAAGGAAGCTATCTCTCTCTCTCTCTCTCTCTATCCCCTCTTCCTTTCTAACCTCGTCACTTTGTACCATATCTCAAGGAAAAACGATGTTGCCGAGGACTACGTCACCCCTTTATGTGTCAAAGACTGTCAATTGCGTTATTTATATTCCGTTCGACGAAGAAACAAATTTTTTCTTCGTTTCGCGTGTTTCTTTTTTTCCCTTGCGATATTTCGCTCGAACAATCACGATCGTTCGTAGTGATTATTTTTCCTCGTAGTCATCGATCGTCGTAACTTCGTTGTACGTGGGAGGAAGGGAATCGAACGTATTTCCATTTCGTTACTATGAAACAATCGCTATCAACGGTAGTAAAAATGAAAAAAAAAAAAAAGAGAGACAAGCGAATAAAACTTGTTAAAAGGTACAATTACGAGATGAATAATTGCACGAGTAGAAGAGATGGAAAAATACGAACGAACGGTGGTTCTCGACTAGTCGCGTGAAATTTATTTACTTGTTGCGCTATAAACGAACGCGATAATGCGTGTACCGGCGATCTCGTGTCATTTGGAGGATGCAACGTCGTAAATCTTGATCGGGCAAGCACCGACCGCGGTAGGAGGTCTCAGGGAAGTATCGGATGTCGTGTTTCTACACATGTCGAAACGCTTAAGTCGTTTTCACCTATCCGCCCGCTAAAAAGACCATGTAACAGCTGGACCGTTTTGCGGCTTCTCTGATCCTAAGCGAGATCCCTCCGGAAAATGATCGCGATCGCTTTTCTTATGTTCACGCCTTCGTTTCCTCTTCGAACAACGAGGAGATCGAGACAAATACGAGGAAACGACTTCCTAATCGTTAATTCTGTTATAATTCTCGAATTCTTCGCGTCTCGACTCGTTCTAACGGGAAAATAAATTTGCATTGTTTTAGGAAAATCTTTGATAGAAAATTGAAACGAGACTTCATTCCTCTTATTTTTTTCAAACGTAAAAATCTAATAGATAGAAAAGATACGACAGGCTGAAAGCGATAGAGTTAAAATTCGAGTAATTAATAATTATCAACGTGATAAAATAAAAATCCAAATACGTCGATCAAATTTTCACGTATTTTTGTTCCAAGGCTCGTAAAATTTGTCGATCGAATTACCATAGACGATACGACGCTTTGAAAGGGAATGGAACAGAGAATAGCTTTGTATCACGAAGCACGAGAGCTCGAATTGTAAATGACGTCTACGATACGCGTAGTCATTAACGAAGAAGTTTTTCTTTAGAAATAGAGAGCGCAGAGAGAAAAGGAAGGAAAAAGTAGGAGGCATAAAAATTCGTCGACAACGCTGTGACGTCGGGCAACCCGTGCACGGGGGTGATTCGTGTAGGAACGCGATTTTATGGGCCTCTGTATATTTGCTCTCTCGGTCTCGGGCGTTGAACGGCCAAGCCGTGATTTAACGACGTCGACAAATTTGATTTGTTTCCGATAGCAGGGACGGGAACGCGACAGACTAAATAAATTTTTGGCGCGAGTCTAATTTTAGAAGCGTTGCATCAAGTAAATCGAAAGGTTGCAGGAGAAATAGAAATACGAATGTTACTTTATTGTTGGTAACAACGAAGAAAGTCGTCGAAGAGAAGTTGCCATTGCCATTTTGAAATTTCTACGAATTTGAATTTGCAAGATGTGATTATTCCGGGACTATTGTGTCGCGAAGCTGAGACTCGGAATTACCTAAGCGATGTTTACGCACGTGCCAGGATGTTGCATGCTGTACACTCGTGCGGACTTTACAATCTTACTATTATTAGTTGCTGAAAACATTTCAATTTCAAAGTATGTAACAGCGTTAATCGACGATCTACATTTAAGACGTGGTTCTAGTGAGAAGTGCGTCTCTGCCAGCAGCAAATAAACGATCCTTTATTATTTTTCCGATAAAGATTCCGGGGAATACGGAGTTTAGAATACCTTGGATTCTCAGAAACTCGTACGAATATTACGCCCTCGTCGCGTATCCTGAAATAATTTAAACAAAATAAAAAAGAAACAAACATCAAAATATCTCTGATATCAATCTCTCGCTCTTTCTCTTATTTGGATCAACTAAATCAGTTCAAGTTTCAGAATCTATTCTAAAACAACCGTACGATGAAAAAAATAAAAAACAAAAATGGGAACTCCTAAAGTGTTTCGCTGTAATACAAATACAGATCTACGTATTATGAATGATACATAGTTCCAAAAAAAAAAAAAAAAAAAAAAAAAAAAAAAAAAAAAAAAAAAAAAAAAAAAAAAAAAAAAAAAAAAAAAAAAAAAAAAAAAAAAAAAAAAAATTTGAAAATACGCAGTCGATGTTTGGAGGAGGAAAAAGAAGGAGAAAAAAGTGCAGCGACGGGTTCTGCGGCAAGATTTACGCGACAGCTGCGCGGACGCATAAGTTTTCTCTGTTTCGTGAGCTACGGAAGGGTACCGAGCAGGACACGGAAAAGGATCACGTTCGAGAACCGGACATTTTCCTTACAAATGACTCTAGGAAACGACACGCCCCTTGTCGTAACGGCACGTAACACGCGTTCCTATTTACTTTAGCAGCGTTTAGACGCGCCGAAAACGGGGAGCGCGTTTCGTTGCACCTATGACACGCACTGGTTATCTTGAAATAGGGTGCTGGGTTCATCCGTCTTGAGGTATCTTCGAGAACTCGATTTCCACCCCTTTCCCTTTCCTCCGGCAAATGTTTTCGAAACGAGGCACTTAAGTGATTAGAACGAACGTCGAACAAGCGTGAAAACTGACACGCGCGCCTGTTACGCGTTAATTTATCGCGTGCGTATCGCGTTCTCGATTCATCGATAGAGAACAAGCACGGTGAAACTGTTCGAAACTGTTTTTTAATTCGTGCAATTTCTACTTGGAATAGAAAAATTATGCAATTCGTAACAAAAGCAACGCTAGTCCGATCTTTCGACTTTTTAGACGACAAAGTAACAATAGTAATGGTAAATAGTCTCGTCATAATTTAATTAGATACGTTCACAATTATCGTATAATACGATGAACGTTTCGTTCAAGAAAACTGGAAATACATCGGACCAATATAGAAAGATGCTTCGACGACGGTCGTTTTTGTCACGATGGATCGACGATCATGGAAATCCTAGTTTCTCAAGGAAATTATCGAGAAAAGGGTGTAATATTGATTTTTGAATCTCTCGTGAGACATGCGGGTACCGTAACGTAATATGTATTGGGATACGTTCGACGGATATAGACGAACAATTTGCCAGCATCCGAACTACGGAGTCAAATTACACCTGTGCGCGTGTAAATCGTTACGTTTCGATCAAGATGTTACAACGCAAGCGTGGATCTGTTTGATCGGAAACGATCGACGTGACTGTTATTTTACGATTTGATTTTTCCTACTGCCTTTTCGGCAATTCTCTCACCCTTTTTCGCACGTTCATCCTTTGAGAGATGCTTATCAAGGTATTGGAACAGAATCGTTTATGCAGCCAAATCCATTGGGGAAAAAGTTTGAATTTTCAGATCGAACTTGAGAAACCTCGAATTTGATTTTCAATTTGAAAATTTTGATTTTGAAATTGAACTCGCGTTTAAATCTGAAGTTTGTTCGATACCAAAGTATTGCAAGTTCCGAACAGATATACATATTTATTTATAAATTATATCTGGTACTTACCTTACAACTATTTATCAAATCAAATACGACAGTGTAGTAAATCGGACAATTTTACTTACCTTCGAATAAACCCATACTCTCACCGGTGTTTCACCGGGGAAAGAGTCAATTAGTCACCCTCGGTGCGAAAGTGATTTTGGCAGCGGGGACGTCTCAAAGAGCGAACACTTTGATCAAGCCGTCGGCACTTGACGCACTTCAGTCGTTCGCGGAATTCCATCGAATATTATTGTTAATCTCTTTATGTATTAATTAATTCTACCGATTACATCGTTACTTTCAATCGTTAACTTTACACCATTGTTACCACCGTTTCATCTTACGAACGTTTAAGAGCAAAGTTTTTATAAAATGTTGATAAAAATATTTATCCACCTATACTGTAACAAAAAGGATAGATATTTCACAGTTTTTCGCACTTAACGTTCCTCGTATTAGGTTCGTTCGATTCTTAAGTCTTGAGAAAAATTACTTTTCACTTCCTCTCACGCACATCATCCGACGGAACTTCGATGAACGCAACTGGAAACCCCTCGCTTTCGATCGTAATACATCGAGGACGTGTCACACTTTAACGATACTTGTTACGGATGTATTAATCGATCTCAAATAACTATCATTATATATAGCACTTACGTGTTGGAATAACGCGAGAACTATAAATATTTAATAGTTGGAACGTTAAATATATATTTCGATATATTTAAGTTACGATTTTATCGGTAATCAAGTTCTAGATATCTTTTCATCGTTCTTGACGTATTTGGTCCTAATTTAATTCAGTGGTAATTTTAAACGGTTTAAAACGATAATTTAGAAATTTCTTCGTTTCTCTTTTAAATCGGAACTTGTTTTAAACACGCGCGCTCGCTTTGAGAAAAAGGTATGTGCTGGCTGACGGTCGACGATCGAAAATGCGCGCGCTAGCCCTCTGGAAGCGGGAGTGCCCTCAAAGATGGCGCGACATCTTTTTTATCCGGGGGATGCACCTCGCGGGATCAATTCATTGGGCCGTGACTACGCGTGTGTACTATTAAAACAGTGCCGTACGCATTTAGGTATACAACTGGATGCACGGTGCACGTTGGACTCCCCACCGTACCGTGGACCAGCGTTCCTCCAACTTGCTACCCTTTCTTCCATCTTTCTCTCTCTGTTCACGCCTCCCTTTCTATCCCTCTTTTCGTCTCACTCACGCCGTCGTCGTCTCTCTCTCTCTCTCTCTCTCTCTCTCTCTTTCTCTATGTTTCTCCGACTCCCTCTATCGTTCTGGATTCTGCAAAAGCTTTCGTCGTACCAACGCAGCCGCATAACCTCACGAGTTGCGCTTGTGGCAATGATTTCTAACGTAGGCGGTACTTAAGCCCCAGTTTCATCCCATCGTGACCCGATAAAGGCTTTCATCGGGATAACGCAGCAATTATACGACGTTGTTAGCGTAGATTTCTATTCGGAAATGATTGATATTAATCGTGAATAATTATATTTCTAGCTTTTATTCGATCGATCGTACGTTCGCGTTGAAAAATATGAGATTTTTACGGATTGTATCGGCGTTTCGCAGTCAGAAAGTTGAATAGAGGGTAGTTGAGAACCACTGAACTATGTATTACACCAAGCATTGTTATACGTCTAGATAACGCCTCCCGTTCTGATTGGTCGGCTGGGTGGTACCACATGCCACGCCTAGTGTCGACTCTATGTAAGTAACTATCCCCACCATAATTTTACTAGCACAGACATACATACCAACCGTATCCGTTCTCTTCCTCTCGTTCTGTTTCATATGTATAATATGTCTCCAGCGCTGCTTCCGTTGCCGCCTCTCTTTGTCAACGGTCCTTTGCTCTTGTGTTTCTCTTTTTATTATTCCTGTTCACCGCAGCAACTGGCTAGGTTATACGAACGTCTTATATATATATATATATATATATATATATATATATATATATATGTGCGACTGTGTTCGCTGGTTTGTGCAAAGGTGTGTATTTATTTACACTTCTTTTCGCTACCAGCGAGCGCAGGGGTAAGTTTCCGCTGTTCTCCGTATAAATTCTTCCGGTTTCTCTCTATTGTTCGCGGTCGAACATATTTTAAATAAATTTCAGAAGCCATCAAAGATCTTTGCATAAATTTTTCTAAAGATAAAAATTTTAAGGCTTAAAGTTAATTATTTGCCATAAGAGATTTTTAGGTTATATAAGATTATCATTCGATTCTTTGTGCATCTGTCAAGATTGAAATTGTTTGCTTTAAATTAGAAATACCTTCCCTGGAAATTTTCTTTACGGTCATATTTTTGATAGACACAAAAATGTGCACGGTTAGCAGGTAGGCAATAGAATTTTACGACGTGAAAATCGTTTCCAGATGTTGGTCATTTGAAGATACAAGGTGGTCCATTCGTAACAGGTGTCGTCCTGAAACTATTATGCTATCGCACGAAAATTCACAACGAAGTATGCACACATACCTACCTAGTAACTAAATGTTGGAAACTTTCTCTTATTTGACTTAGTCTCGGTGTTAGAACTTCGATCTTATATGGATAACTATCGTTTTGAAATATAGAATAAAAATTAATTTATATGTACGCAGAAAATTTTTATGATTTTATACTTTGTGTTCTTATGTACGTGTAAGTGATGTATACGTTAAATAATAATCTAAAAAGACAATTTTGTAACGTAATTGTCTGCTTCTATATTTAATATTGTTTGGGAAATATCAACAAGTATTACCGAATGACATTATGTACATATCAACAATATTGTTTTACAATGTGGTTTGACATCAAATCAGTGTAAACAATGTAAGTGGATATATCGACTGTAGAAAAGTATGTACTTTGCAAAGAACGAACGATTTCTTTAACGTCCTTTACCATCCTTATCGTTTCCATCACTACCGACTCTGCTGCCATAGGCAATTATTTATTAACATATAAACGTGGCAATTTAAATAGTTATGCTTTCCAGTATTTCTCTCGATTGTAGGGAATATAAAAGGATCTCTATCTTTTTCCAAGTGGATAAAACACGATGTTTGTTCGCACTTAGTCTGGTACTATCATATGGTATCAGAATATTATAATAGGGACTTTAATTTACTACATTGAACTAGTAATCTTGTAGTAACAAATTGAGATGTTTGGTATGTAGTTATTTAATTATTTCCGTTAAAAACGCGGTAAAACATTAGTCATGGAAAGTGTTAGTCTTATACAATTGAAAATATTGAAATAATAATAACAATAATAATAATAATAGAAAGCTATTTTAATTGTTAAATTCATGGATTTTTAATACAATTAATATTTATCGTGTATATATTTGCCTACTGAAATTTAGGTTATGTTATTAAACATGACTGAAAAGCAAAAGGTGTTAATGTGTGGAGATGTAGAAGGACATTTTAAATTTTTATTCAACAAAATTGATGCTATCAATAAGAAAAGCGGACCTTTCGACTTTTTGTTATGCGTGGGAAATTTTTTTGGCGAAGACAACGCGGAACTTGAAGACTATAAAAGTGGTATGAAAAGTATACCAGTTCCAACTTATATTATTGGCGCTAACGAGGAAGTTGATTTAAATAATTATCCAGATGTTGATGGTTGTGAAATTTGTCAAAATCTTACTTATCTTGGAAAACGTGGATTATATACTGCTAGTTCTGGACTTAAAATAGCTTATATCAGCGGTACAGAAAATAACTCGTTGGAAATAAAACCTACTTGCTTCAATGAAAATGATGTAATGTCAATTAAGCAAGCTTGTTTAAAAGGTCAACCTAGTTTTCGTGGAATTGATATATTAATGACTTCGCCCTGGCCTGCTTATATTACAAATTTGGACCCTAATAAACCAAACTTGAAATATCAGGGTTCAAAATTAATTGCGTGGTTGACTGCCCAAGTAAAACCGAGATATCATGTATCAGCATTAGAAGGCATATATTATGAAAGACCTCCATATAGGAATCAAAGTCTGCAAGAAGGAAATACTGAAATTGCAACAAGATTTATAGCACTTGCTCCTGTAGCGAACAGTCAAAAAAGGAAATGGTTATATGCATTGAATCTGACTCCTGTTGACCGGACGCGTTTATCCGAGTTAGTTATGAAAACTACAGATGAAACAGATATTCCATATCCCAAATCAATGCTATTAAGCGAACCATCTCTACAAAGGTCTGAACAACCAAAGCGTACGCAATATTTTTATGATATGGAATCTCAAGAAACTAGTAAAAGATCCGGATCCTATGGAGGTTTTCATAAAAAATTAAAACGAGAATTTGATCAAACAAAGTGCTGGTTTTGCTTATCCAGTCCTGAAGTTTCTAAGCATTTAGTAATATCAGTTGGGATAGAGGTATACGTTGCACTTGCTAGAGGTGGATTGGTTGAGAATCATCTCTTAATTCTACCAATAACACATCATCAAAGTCTTTCTATTCTACCAAAAGAAGTAAAAGATGAAATTGAACGATATAAACACGCTATAACCAGTTATTATGCTACTCTGGACAAAGTACCTGTATTCTTTGAACGTAACTTCAAAACATCTCATTGTCAATTACAAGTTGTACCTATTCATAAAAATCAAGCAGCAGCTTTGAAAGAAACATTTGAGGTAAGCACTTTTATTATGATTGCTTAGACGTTGTAAAAATGTAGATAGTATATGTTATGTTTAGTAGATATTAATAATACTTTTGTTTTAGGAGATGGCACAATGTAATAATTTTAAAATATCAGAATTACCTCCGCACACCGATTTACAGCAAATTGTACAACCAGGTGTTCTATATTTTTATGCAGAGTTGCCAGATAGACAAAAATTATATTATAGGATAAAGAAAGACTTTCCACTCCAGTTTGGTAGGGAGGTATTAGCTTCAGACAGAATATTAGATCTTGATGATCGAGTTGATTGGAAAGATTGTCAATTGAGTCAAGAGGAAGAAATTGAGTTAGCGAAACGAATTAGAAGAGATTTTCAACCATTTGATTTGGATACTTAAAGATGTACAAAAGTTCAAGATATTAATACTATAATAGATATATATGTATATATATATATATACTTATATATATATATATATATATATATATCTGTATATCATGGTTTCTGAAAAGTATATAGAGATATTAATTTATTATCTTGTAAAAGTAATGAATAAAAATACTGTTATTAATTTACAATTTTATTCCTTATTATTATGTACATAATCTTTTGGAACCACAGCTGGATCTAATCCACTTAGTTTCATCTGTAGAGCTATGTCAAATAGGTAATCATAACATTCCGTCCTAAATAGAGAAAGACATATAATAGATGAAAACAAACGATATATTTAACGCATTGGTAATATTAGTACTAAATTAATACACACATAGTTTTGGCTTGTTGCCATGTATCTCCCCAAACGTAAACACCATGTCTTCTTACTAATACAGCACAAGTTTCTGGATAGGCAATGATAGCTTTTTCCAATTCATCTTTTAAGTCCTCTTCAAACGGAGTATTTTCTATTATAGGTACCACTAATTCTTCGTCGTAACGATATGCTTTCCCCAATTTTTGATTCCTTATGCCTACATTATATAATATTGATATATTTTCATAAATAAATGAAAAAGTATATACATACATATTATAATTACAAATACATGTAACAATATAATTATCATTTTATACCCTTTATCATCTCAAGATGGGTAACACGAAATTCCTTCCCAGGCCAATGTAACGTCGCCATTACAGCAAATTTTGAATGGGTATGAATTACAGCTCCAGCGTTTCTCCTTATATATGCACACATAAATAACGGAGTGCATTGAGATTTCTTCAACTTTTTCTCTACCGGTGGCAGTTCTAAATCATTTCCACTAATATCTTGTACAAACATTTCATCCGGACAAATGCGTTCTTTCTGAACACCGGATGGGGCAATATAAATTTTGTCTCTATAAATACAATTATTATTTTATATTAACATATTAACTTTAATATACAATATAAGAAGACAATATTATTTACTTGTGTTTAATAGATATTCCTCCACCAGTACCAGTTACCCATCCTAGATCATAAAATTGTTTACATAGTTCAGGAATTAAAATTCGTGGATGTTCCTGTAAAATAATAAAAGTATTAAACTTATACATATCGAAGTTATAATATCTATCTGAATAATTATTTTTATGAAATGATTATTTTAAGTAGTACCTTGTCGTATTCGGTATAATCTGAGGACATTTTTAATTATTCTGAAAAATTTCGAACTACTGTGTTGTTTTCTACACATTCATAATCTTATCTATGTACTTTGATCCAGTGATCACGGTATGCGCACGTGCATTTATGTGTGGGTAATAAACTTTTGATAGATCTTAAATTATTTTTTTTTTTTGGAAGAAAACAAGTCCGCATAAAACTTAGTTTTCTTGACTGCAGTATATATCTGTGTAAATCATATTCATAGTACAAATACGATATAGTGCAAATCTAATGTTAAAATTATCGAGTGTACAGTTTCAGTACTGATACACCCACCTAAATACATGCATAATTCGTGATATAAGAATGCTGCACACAACTAACTGCTATTTTTGAAAATTTCAGCTCCGATTAACTAAATTAACACCAAAGATGTAATGTCAAATCGTGTTCATTGATTTCTTCGACTTTTTATTCTCAAGTTAGTCGCATAACCTATAAATGTGTCAAGTATCATGGCTTCATGGATCACAGTGACACCGCGGTAGTATTTAAATCTTTAATTCTTATTAAATTGGTTCATTGTAACTAATGCATTATCTTAAACAAAAAAAAAAAAAAAAAAAGAAAAAAATCTAAAATTTGCTGCGAGTGTCGTTTATCAAACATTTTTCTCTTTTTTATTCGGTAAACAACACTCACAGCAAATTTTAGATTTGTAGTATAGTGATCTCATATTTCAGTTGTTTCATCTAAATCGGCATTATTTGTTTTAGGCTCGAACGAGGTTTAAAAATAGCAAATCAGGTAGACAACAGTAAATTCCGCTTACTAATTAATCGTATTTGTCAGACGCTTCAGTCTGCTATCGATACAAAAATATTCAGTGAAGAAGAAGAGGAAAAACTATTGGTTTCCTTGGATTTGAATAAGGATGATTTAACTTGCCTTTTAGATGCGATAATATTGATTTACAAACAAGCTACTCGCAATATTGTAAAACCACAATTGATGGAAAACACTTTGAAGGACACTTTTAAAACGGATGATGAGAAAATTCAAATATTTTTAAATGCATGGATTACATATAGTAAAGGAATAATCGATCATTTTAGACAGACGTCTATATTTCCTGTTCAGGTATGTCACGATGATAATGACCATCAGTATTATCTACACGGATAGATGTAGGAAATAGGAACATGCATTTTATACTAATTTATTCTGTTTTAGGTTAAAGACATTGATTGGTGTTTAAATATTCAAGCTGCATCTTCCTCTATTAAAAAAGACGCGCGGCCAATGTCATTATTGCAGTTGAATTTGACAGGAGAAGAGGAATCAAAATTAACAGTGGAATTCGATAAGAAAGAACTCGTAGATCTGTATCATAATCTAGAGAAAATACAGTCGCAATTGGATGCTTTTAAATAGTATTTAGTTACTAATACGCGCACACACACATACACACACACATTATATATATATATATATACATATATAGTTACTGTAAAAAAAGTTTATATTATATAAAATATATTTTCTAACTTTTTACGTTTATTATTATATCTTTATTTATTAATACATTTGTTTTACAAGCTAATTTTGATTTTACGATATACTTAGATTTGATAAGAACAAATTTAACTCATTTTCAGAGATTTTCGTACCGTTTCGACTACTTCCTATATTTTCCAACGTGCTCGTATAAATGTGGGCTTCTATTTGGAAGAACGCTATCGATATTTGTTACATTTTGATTTGGCTCAGAAATTTGTATATCTAATTTTGATGGATTTTCGGTGTACCGTTCGTTGTTCACCTGCGAAACCCGTTTCTTCCCCGACGCAGCAACGGTTTCTAAAACTTTTGACGAGTTCCTTATAAATAAACGTGTTTTACAAACTACTAAAACAACTATAATAATCATTAGGAATAAAATCAGGGTCGTCAGTGCACCTACGATCCATCCCAACTTTTCATCTACAACATCGAATTAAAAACAAAATTATATCTATTTTTTTCTTTTTTTTTTTTTTCAAAGTTTGTTAGCATAATGAAATCTAATAATACTCACCGCCAAGACTATTTAATAGAACAAGCGTTGCGCTTCCTATCTCTTCGTCAGTGTCTGGAACGGTAAATTTGCACATCCAATTCCCTAAATCTGAATGATCGGGTTTGAATTCCAAGGTGCATACGCCTGTCTGATAATCCATCTGTACGTTGTGTCTAAAAATCAAAGAAAAAAAGAGAGATAACATTTAGAGAAATTTGTCAGCTTGGACAACGTTGAATCGAAGAAGAAAAGTTACCTTTTCGTTTCACTGATATTCTGAGAAATATGAGTTTTCGGCGCGTGGATCCAGTGGCATTGGACTTTCGATAGCACAGTTTCTACCTTGCACGAAAGAGTGGTCATTTGATGGGCCACAGCCCACAATGCCACAGTCACGGGTTCTAAAAATCATCAATCTTTTCTGTAATCAGTACTTTGTTTCATCGATTCGTTTCTAGCCCAATCACCGAAAGCGTTGATGTCTCTCCTTCGGTAGTGCAGATTCTTCCAGGATCGAACATATATCAACGCGTGTGCATTAAGTGTTCACACCGTGCACAAGCAAATTTCACGTGACATAGTTTTTGTTAGGGTACAATATGTGAAAAATGTGTCGATGTGTCGAAGATGTTCGTCGTGTAACGTGTGTTCACGTATGGCAAAGAGTACGATACTTAAAATGATTCATTAATGCTGCACAATTTATTATACATGTATACATATATATTTTCAAAAATATCGATCATTTGGATAGGACGTTTTAAGTTTATTTCGATGGTATATGTATAGCGTACATATGTTAGTATAAAAGGCGATGGGAATGAGAAAGATCGTAATGACGTTTTTCGTATTATCATTTATTTAAAGAAATGGTTTACAATGCCGGAGAGACTGATACTCAAGCGCGCATGGAAACGTACGACGATCCACCGATCACATCCCGGTGTAGATTCCTGTATTGTTCACGTTGGGAACTTAACAGTAACTCAATGGCACACGAAGGTATTAATTAGCTTCGAACGAAAGCGTTCTACGTTTGATTATTGCACGCGATGCGTATCGTATTCCCTATGAATATCCGGGAGTCTTCGAACGACAACGTCGCAATTAGAATTCCTTCTTTAACATTGATATCGTTTGTTGATATTATTTTTGTGCCTTTAGTAATTACAGTGATTCAAACGTAATTATTATCCTTTCGTAGTGACGGCCGGTCGACCGACGGCAACGACAACGCTACGTTATTCGAAACGAAGGTGAACATCTCAAACGGGACGCTTAACAGTAAGAATTGTCTACTTAGAGTTAATTTTAGCATGTAATTGAATATAATGAGTATGTAGAAAGTGCGTATCGTAGTATTTCTAATAAAAAAAAAAAAAAAACCTGTTTGATCGTGGAGTTTTCGTAATGTCATCGGTACGTTGACTTCTCGTTTAGCAACACGTTGGCCACGGTTCAGCTAACTCGATTCGTTAACGGCCCCGTGACGAGTCTAATCGTTATTAGCACACTGGAGTCTCTTAAACGACCTACTTCGCTTAACAAATAAATATTCGTAGCCTTAAACATTAAAATTTCTACGCGTAGTCTTTTTAAATAGTTACTATCTAATGCGTCTCAGATCTAACGTTACGCGTGAGAACGAACGAAGAGCACGAACGCTTTTTCCCTGGTTACTCTCTTACAGCAGGGCAATTTGTGCAATTGTTCTGCTGTTCGTCAAAACGTCTCGAATTAGTTAGCATCGCTTTGAAAAAACTTTCGAATCCATCGTCTTATCAAAGAAGTAAAAAAAAAAAAAAAAAAAGAAAAAGAAGAAAATACAAATGAAAAGAGAACAGAACAGGAGAAACAATCTCGAATCGATGGATCGTAAGTCGGCAAACTTCATTGGCGAGCGTTTGTTCAAAGCACTTTCCCTGACTTTCGACAATAAATAATACGAGAAATGACAATAAACGTAGCCAGAATGCTCGCGAAAAGGCTTACACACACAATACGGTTTCGCGTACTTACTAACGCGGCTACTAACTATGCTAAATGCGAAATCATTTGAGCGTAGACCTGCCGTTGAGCATATAAATAAGAAAGGGTGAATGACATTGAGTGATAGATGTTATTTAACGAGTAAGGTGCGCTTCTTAAGCGTGCCATCGATGGGGATAAAAAGAAACATTACGCTTGAAATACAGTTTAGCGAGCACAGAGACATATTGCATGGTATGCTTGACAAATAAGATAGAGAATTTAATGGCGCGGATGAAATAATTGTTATTAATGGAACGATCTTGCTGGATATATTATTTAGCGTTCCTTTTAACGATACATGTGTCCTATAAGAAAATCGGACAGCATTATTAATCGCTCGTTAATTGCCAGGCTTTGATTAGCCCCGAGGCGTAACGATCTAATAAATCCTCGTGAAGATTTATCAAGGAATTGCGAGGGAAACGATAATGGATGCGACCAAAACAACGATAAATTAGGACGATCTAATGCTAATCGATGCAAATGCGATATGTGCGGTAACGGTACGCTAGGTAACGAGTAAGGAATCTTATTGTTTGTTGCAAACGTAACGATGGATTCCTTACAAGAATCGAGGAAAGAAAATGCTAAATCGAATATGATAATCTCATTTAAATAAAAATTGCAGACCGAAGAAAAACGGATATACTTTTTCCTTTTTTATATGTCTACCTCTTTTACAATATATACGCGATTGATGACTATATCATAAGTCATCGAGAGAAGTAGACATCATCTATGAGACTCGAAACATCGTACAGATTCCATCACCACCGCGATGCCTTCACCCACAACAGTCTTCGGAGAACTTAGACGCGATCAATTCCTCGTCTACGGTACTAAGATTGATGATCGATCATTATTTTCGTTCTTTCTACGAATTCCTTTAATCGTGCCCGCGCGGCTTTCGATTGTATATTCTAAGACTTTGCGATACATAGTACAATAGCGCGATCGATTTTTCTCAATGCTTTGAAAGCTAGTCACTGTCCTTTTCTTTCTACGTGTTTTCCCAGTGACGATCTTCCAAACGATATCGATCAAAAATACTAATGTCCGTTACACGATACATCGTGTATACATTGCGCAGGATGAGTCGCTTAATTAGAATATCCGGAAAAACGACTCTCGAATGCCGGAAAAATAACGTCGAAGTCCCCTTCCTTATCCATATTCATTCTTTTCATATATCTACATACTATTGAAAAAAAAAAAAAAAAAGAAAAAAAAACTGATTGTAAGAAGAATATCAAGTTTAGTTTTGTGTAATCTTTGTTCAACGCAACGAATCAAAATGAGATGAATAATATGCAAAGATGATCATCGGTATACGGTCACAACGATCGTTAATATCGTGATTTCATAAGAGATGAATCTCGGCGATGATCGTCATTGATTTTCTCCCGAGAAAGAACGTCATCGTTCTTTGTATAAACAACAAAGAACCGACCTTTCTTGGCAACATATGCGACCTTTACGTCCACTCGTTTACAAGCTCGAAAAGCAAATTACACGATCGCCGAGGTGAAAAGTTTCTCTCGACGCCATTATCCGGAAACTCGATTATTTTTCTACAATTTCTTCGTATTTCAAGTTCAAGTTGATGGGCTCATCCGTAATTTGCTAATATATACACAATATACGTCGATGCTGTACACTCCTCAGGATCTATGGCCGATCCACGACCACGCCTTGAAGTTGTTGCGAATATCGCGAGGCGACCAGAGATCCATGGATCTATGATCGATTGCTCTTTGTACACCCTCACCCGTGAAAGGAAAGGAATGTCGCGAATCCGTCTCAAGATTCTATGATACCTGGTTCCAGAAGACTCAGCTTGGCCGGAGGAGCATCCGTGTAGTTCTGTTTGCCGCGTACCCTGGCGCCACAGGTCCACAATCCTTCCTGTTCCGCGAGTGCGTGCGTCAGCCTGACGCTGCAGTCCCTGGCCTCGCTTCCGGCCGCCGGAAATTGCTTTACCACTACCGTGGTATTCGAGTTTACCGGGGTCAGGGACCATCGACACTGTTCCACGGCCGACGAAGTGACACAATGCAGGAAGACGCTCCCTCCGGCTGATATTTGGATGTCTTGAGAGAGCTCCGAGAACTTCACTTCGTCTGAAGATTAAATATAATAATGATGTTTTATCATACGGACCCTATAACCTTTGATAAAATTGAATACGAATCCATAGAGACGCATTAGGCGCGGAATTAGTATCGAGCTACGTAATATAAATATCGCGAATATGGTAATACGATGCAGAATATAGCGTAATAAAAATGAAAAACGAGCGAACGATGGAAATGAAATGTCAGGTAATAATTAGATTGCTGATAGATCTTTGTGTATTTATGGGAGATTTGCATATAATATGCAAAGTATAGTACTCCTTATCTAAAGTATAAATTTGCATTAACGTCTGCTGTTTAGTAGCAAGAAGGTTAAAACGATAGACGGTGGAAGAAGTTATGGAAATGATAGAAGGTGGTAGCAAGAAGGACGTTGACGAAAATAAAAATACCTTGCTCGAATACGGTGAGCTTGACGAACGGCGAGGTCAGCATCGTGTTGAGGGAACTGATCGACACCTGACAAGCCCACTGACCCTGTTTTTCGGCGTACACTCGTGGCAACGTGAGCGAACAGTCTCTACCAAGGTCGCCGTTGCTTGGGTATTCCTGAGCGACGATTTCTGGCTCGTTTCCGTGAAGCGATTTCCAGGTCCACGTACACTTTTCCACTCGGCTGCTCGTTACGCATTTCAACGTGGCCTCCGTACCAATCGGCACGGAAGTGTCCGACGGCATTTCAACGAAGTTGACTTTGGCTGGAACATCGATCGAGATAAATTGATCGATTAAATCCACAGCTTTGGTAGATAAACGCGCGAGGAAATCGTGCGTTGCTTGTTAATTTTCGCGTTCGTTAATTTTCTAACAATATTGGTCTGTGAAAAAATATATATTTCTAGGAGGTTGATTTTTTTATATTCTACGGAAGACCAGGTATTCGTACCTGTAGGTAGGAGGCTAACAGTGGCAGGTGGCGCTTCGTGAAGAATTCCATGCGGTGACAATCGAACGCCGCACGTCCACAATCCTTCCTCCTCGTACAGAACGTTCTTGAATCTCACCGAACAATCGTGATCCGCGTCTTTGTTAGGATTGAATTTCTTAACTAACAAAGGTGCCTGACTCGAGTTGGATGCCCTCCAGGACCATTCACATTGTATCACTGGCTTGTTCACCAGACATCTGAGGAGCACCGATTCGCCAGGCGCTACTTGGATTCCTCTGGATAATTGTACAAATTCAACTACGGAAGAAAATCGAGAAACAAACATTTATCGTTACGACATCGAAAGGAATTCTTTAAAGATATCGTTTCAAGATGATAAAAAGAATTCGGATCTCTTACCTTCCGAAATGAGAAATCGAATGGGATTGGACTGCGTGAACGAAGAATTCGGATCGATTCTGCCGCCACACGTCCAGTATCCTTCTTGCTCAGGCAGCACGTTCTTGAATTTAATACTACAATCGGTGCTGTCGTTGCCGAAAGCTGGAAATCGCTTCACCTCGAGGTTCCATGGCTGCGATTGGTTTAACTGCCTCCAGGACCATTGACATTCACGGACAGATGCTTTCATCTGGCACATTATTTGCGCCGAGGATCCTGCTGGTACTTCCACGACGTTATCGAGTTTCGCAAATACGATCAGAGGATCTGGACATTTATAAATATCGACATTCATCTTGCTGTTTCTTACTTTCTTCCTCTTTAATTATTTTCTAACGAATAAGTTTTCAGATTCAGGAAATATAACGTAATTGAACGTCGAATTAGAAGGATAAGAAGAGACAATCAACATTCCATACTCTGGTGCTCATTAACGATGCTCAGCTTAGCAGGTTCCGTGCTGGTGAAAGGATCATTCGTGGAAGTTCTCGCGGCGCAGCTCCAGTATCCGGTCTGCTCGTGCTTCGTACTTGAGAATCTTACGGAACAGTCGTTGCTATTGTTCCCGAAGGCAGGAAATTGTCGTACCGGCAGTGGATTGGTAGTCGGCGTGGTTGTCGTCTGAATCACCGAGACCGTGGTGGCTATAAATTAGAAGAGAACTTCGATAAATACACGGTACACGAGTGCCGTGGAAAATAACAGAGCTTTATCGAAACTTTGACTCACGGGCGTTCGTCATAATCGAAACAAATAAAAAATTGCATTATCGATTGTTTTATTCGTAAAGACGAAATATGCTTGGAACCGATCGAGCATAAATTTATTCTATGATATATACTTAAGAAGCTTCGACGTTAAACTCGAAGTATTCGCAACATTGTGATTAGAGTGCGGATTCTTATGCATTTATGCTAAATTTAAAGTTTGCAAAAATCCACAGAATCCGTACAATATATAAAAATATATCAAATTTCCGAAGTGAAATACGCATCGTAATTTCTAGTAGACGAAACAAATTATTGTATAAATTCCATTTTTCTGGTTCCCTTCGTGAAAGATATGAAATTGCGTAAAAATTCTCAAATGAATAAGAAAATTTAATGGATTTAATGGATGTGTCTTTTAATAGGAAAATGTATCGGTAACTAACTGGTCGCTGGTGTTTCGCTGATATCCGGAAGCGGCAGGTGAACCGGTGGTAAAGGTTGCCAGGACCACTGGCACTCGGCCACAGGATTAGCGGTTCTGCATGCTAGAAGAACGGACGAGCCGAGTTCCGTTTCCGTGTGCTCCGGAACGTTCACGAATAGCACGGGGCTCGGTGGCGCCTTCGTTCCTGGCAAGATATCGTCCATCGAGTGACCCTGAATTTCAGGATCCATAGAAATCGGGCTGATCGTGGTAGCATTGATCGTTGTAGCGTCGTTAGATTCTTCTGGCACAGGCACGCCTATCGACAGATCGTCACGATGGAATTCGTGATTAAAAATGAAATTTCGAATTTCACTAGACTCGTGCAGTAACTTGGAGATGTTTAAAGTTTGTTCGGTAAGATGGTGGAAAAAGGAAAGTCACAGTCATATTAAAATGGCTCGTTTGAACATTGCCTCATAGGTTGCGTGTTCGAGAATTCCAGAAATATTTTAAATACCGCGACACGTATCGATAATGCGATCACGTTCCTTTAAATTACCAACTGGTCTCGCATTCGAAAATTTCTCGAGAAATTTCATATCATCCAGTGGAAGAGTCGATAGAACAATATTATTAGGGTTTGATTATTCATTTTAGGTAGCGTTATCTTCAAGGTCTTAATCATTTCTGTTGTATTCTTTATATTATTTGATCGATAGAAACCGAGGCTACAGGTTTTTATCGTTTAACGTCGATGAACTCGTCGTTTGATGCTTGATCGTTAAATTTTTGCCAGTTTTGAGAAAGCAGAAAAATTGAACAGGCTCCGTGTTCCAACGAAGAATCGCATCGTGATCCAAAGGAACTCGGTTGAACACACACATATATATATATATATATATGTAGGACACATCGGGCAGGAAGCTACGACGGTCACGTAGACAATCGCCTTGCGTCGCGCGTCTGTCGCCATGTGCAAATAGAACCAGGGACGGATCGATAATAAAATATTTGTTAAAAGGGGGAACCAAGAAGAATTAGCGTCGTAAAACTCGGCTCGATACACCGTGTCTAGAATACCAAATCAATCGTTCTGTAACACAAGTCCTACAATCTCATTGGCAATCAAATCGAATTTCGATAATTCCTTCTTTCCCATTTCTACCACTTTCTTTTCGATTTTCACTGGAAGTTTCACTTCCACGCATCAATCTTATCTTCCTAGTTATCACGGTATCGTTAGGATCTTCTAATTAACGAGCGAGCTCTCATTAAAATGTTGCCTCGACGGCAGAATTGCGCGCAGAAAAAACTTGATAGAACGAACCATCTCGAAATAGCCCGTATCGTTAATTGTATCGAAAGTCGGCCGTTTTTGTTCGGCGAACGATCACGGTCAAATTTCTCTGAATGAAAGAGCCACCGTGTGCACCGTTCCACACTTTCTACGTGGCCACGGTATGTAATACGCGTCCGTGCCGAACTTGGTCCTTGGTATTGTCTCGTTACGTTCGCCATGTGGCGAAGCTCGTCCTCAAGACGAGCAAAGCTGGTCGCTGACACTGGAAGGTCGTTTCCCACTTTACATTGACATACTCATGGCTGGTAACTGGTAATATAATTTCACTGCATTCAAGGTGTATAAACTTTGGAATTTATAGTAGACGCGTAGAGTACATTGTNTTTTTTTTTTTTTTTTTTTTTTTTTTTTTTTTTTTTTTTTTTTTTTTTTTTTTTTTTTTTTTTTTTTTTTTTTTTTTTTTTTTTTTTTTTTTTTTTTTGGAGCATCGTCGTATCTCCTCGTTCAATTTTCAAATATTTAGCCATTATTCCGTAACAGCCTGCGCAATATAACTTTACACAGGAGGCAAAAAGATACAAAGACCTTCGAATATTTTAACGTGATATCTCGAACGAAAAGAAGACGGTATCGTGCAGCGTATTTACAAAGAGTTTATAAATAATTAACGGAAACTCAACAGAATCAGAAATGCTTCAGAAATGTAGAAAATATTCTACGTATAGATATTGCTCAATGCTAATAGTAACATCTATTGCGGGAATATTAGAGCTGTAATTTGTAATTAGAGATATACGCGGAACGTTAGAAGGTAATAAACGGAATATCTGAGATTTTCGTTGAAAAACTTTCTCTTCAAATAACAGTGATTTTCATACAATATGTTTATTAAGCCATCGCTTCCTCGTTTCTTTCAAGTATTTACCACTATTTTATGCGTTTTAAATTATTATTCGAAACTGTGACGTGGCTAATCCGCATCCTTCGTCATTTGACTTGGCTGCAGTGGACTGTGGGAATCGTTGCATAAGGTGGTATAGCGTGTGTAGGTGTTACCATCTGATATAATCATATATAAAAATCGACGATAATACTCCGGCATAGTTAAATCCAACGTAATTCGTTTCGAACAACTTCGCAAATTACATATTTAATTCGTTGAACGACTTTGTAAGTCTGTCGTTGGACGGAACAGAGAAATTTGATTATAGCGAATTGCTTTGGCAGACATATTCGTCAAGGATATGATAAAACTGGATGAACTTTGAAAGAAAAGAGCGAAGAAGAAAAGAAAGAACGGGCACGATCGCGCAGCATCTAAGTCACGCCGTATTCATTCAGCCAGTCCAAGGCCACCGTTTACTTTCTTCGTACTTTCTTACTTTCTTCATCGCGTCCTTGATATTCCGCCACGTAATTTTCGATCGTTGCCCGCCGCGAATCACCGAAGACCCTATAATTTTAAATACATTAACAATCAAAATATTCTTCACATCATCTACACCGTCAAATATCAACGCAGCTGGTTACGTTCGTTGGAAAACTCTGACAATTTTCACTTGCATTTCGTATTTTATGTCGTAAGGAACATATGGAAGGTTGCATGTTATAGTGACGCGAGCGAAGGTTTTAAGAATCTCAATTTAATCGAGCATTTCGGTCACGTGTTACGAATATCATCTGGTTAGTTTCGTATTTGATCGAGTTATAGCTTTATTCTTTACGACGATAAGTTTTCGTGCCTCGAAAGAATATATAACGAATTTCTCGTAATAATGAACGCAAAATACCGTTCTGTAACTACAATCGCCATGATTCTTAGCCAATTAAACGATGCTAATGAAATAACAGGCTTGTAATAAAATAAGCAGAAAATTACGCGTTAAGATACATTAAATATAAATGGATATCCTGATATTTACGGTCAGCAGTGAACGTAACGTTCCTTCGATTAATACCATTCGCCAGTTTTACCATACGATATGACCGTTTTGTAGATCGATCGATGATTTAACGGCCGATTGATCGCGGCTGATAACCTTGCCGATTAAAACATCGGTATTTCGAGATTTCGTGCTGGCCCGGGTACGCGTCCCGGATGTATCTTCGCAGGTCTCGCGCCGTGACTAATTCCGCAACAATGGAATCCCATCCCAAGATTATCGACCGTAAGACAAGGCCAACCGTTTCTTGTGGCGAGGAGTGGCCGCGAGAGAAGCGAAGAACGGAGAAAAACGAGGATTCGACCAAGTCGAAGAGGATTATCGTTCCGTAATTAAGACCGAGCCGATGGACGCGCAACCACGGTCGTTAACCTTACGTCGATGTCTCCGGGAGGACAATTAGAGACACCGGCCGATTTCTTTTCCCACGTAGACGACGTTGTGAAACTCAAAATACGTCCGCTGGGCGTTGCCTTTTTGCAAGATTTCCATCGCGATAACCATAGAAATTTCGTTCGTCGACTAAGATACTCGGAGCAATGAAAATATAAATGAGAGAACGAAGATGGCATGGAAGGGCTGGCGATCGGACGATGAGTCAGGGAGATTGAATTTTGGAAAGTATTTTAGAAAATACTAGTTATATTTATGGTACACTGGTATGCCAGCAACGTTCTTGAAAAACGTATATTTTAAGAGAATGCAAAAGTTTGACTTGCTGGAATGTTTGGTTAGTATTTTTCGTCAATATGTACCTACTTACGAACGAGAAAAAATGTATATTTGCACCGGGATTTCAAGAAACTATTCTTCGAGGAACGCGTGTAGATAATCGTTCGGTGTAATCTAAAATGTTCCCGGCAAACTTCCAAACGATTATCAACTTTTCACGCGCGTACTTTTCAAACGAACTACTTGTTTCTTAACTGTGAAATTGCCCTGTAATTA
The DNA here is from genome assembly GCA_014737525.1 of Bombus difficillimus. Classification (NCBI taxonomy): domain Eukaryota; kingdom Metazoa; phylum Arthropoda; class Insecta; order Hymenoptera; family Apidae; genus Bombus; species Bombus difficillimus. Next base: position 805,628 of record JACXIT010000136.1, on the reverse strand, counting down.
CCCTCTGCGAAAACGAACATATGTATTCACGATCAATTTTTTTTTAGCATTATCAACCTATATCTCGTGCTTTCTGCTCGTATACCGATTTCTGTCACATCTAGGGCATGCAAATATTGTACGGTAGAACTTTGATCATCGCCATTGCAATCACGACGCACAACGAGCGGATATCGACCATTTAAAAATATTCTAAGATTAATATTTTAAAGATTAAAAGCTTCTAAACAAAAACGAGACAATCTTTTTCAGTTTCTACCGTTGCTCATCGATCTTTCTTACGAGGAATCACAATTGAATCTTTCATTAATCAAAGTTCCAATTGCTGCGTTAATCGGTATTATTGTAATCAAGATTCTATCGATCTCGTTACTAATCGAAACCACTCGCGGTTCTATTTCTACCCCGAAGAATCTTCTTTTTATAAATTATCAAAATCGAATAATACGTGTTTGCGATTACAGAAGCGTAATTGACGCAAAACTGGCTAGTTGTCAGCGGAACCGAGTCATTTTACTCTTTCAGAAAGCTCGCAACGTGTCTTATCAGCGCGCGTAATTCAACGCACAAGATGAAACGACGTAGTTATACGCTATCACGGTCGTAAAGAGTGGAAAAAGAACGGCTCTACGCTATTCCTGTATTCCTTTCACGTTCCTTCTTTTAGCCAGCTAACGAGCAACAGGTGACGTCAGTTTCATTTTCAAGAAACCTTTTCCATTCCCGATGACTTTGAACCGGGATGACGAGGAAGAAATGCTGTTCGAGGAAACGATCGCCATAGTCGGGTTTCCCAGAAAGGTTTCGACCGCGTTCCCAAATCGATGACAACAGGATCGACGGAGAAAGCTTCTCGGCAGTTGGCGAGTTTATTTCGAAGAAGAATGATTTTAAAGGTAAACGAGGATGCTTCTGTTCGTTCGATGAATCTTCCCGAGTTTCCTCGTTCCTTGTTCCAGAGCTGTACGTTAATGCGACGAGATCTCGATTAACCGCGGCTTAATCGACGCCGAGGCAGACCGGTTAAATCGAGACTCGCGGCTATCGAGTTACTTTAATCTATTTTATGTATGCCACTTTTCACGTATCGTTTATGCATTGTATAGAGATTATACGCGAATTTATTCCGAAATATTTCCTTGTCCAAATGAGACGATTCGCAAACGAAGATAGATGATTTCTAAGCGAACAAGGAATTAATCGAAGTGGGTCAAGAAAATACGATAAATCTTCGTTGACTGAAGTTACTTCTTACAGAGGTAAACTCATGTTTTCTTTTAATCGATTCTATCTATTGTTCGTATCTCGGTATGATGCCTCTTGAGAAATATTACAAAATCAGAACAGGCAGTGTGTATGTGTTCGATCGATCTATCGAGGTATGTAACTCGAGATACGAGAACGATCGACGATCGGAGCGTTGTCCTTGGCCAGGATTAACCCCGGAATTCGTCGAACCTCGTTTCCGTTTCTTCATACGACTCATTAGTTGGTCACGGTGGTACCGGAAGAAAAATGTTGGTCCCGTAATAAACTTCTTTGCTTCTGGTATTTTAAGAAACTGCGCGAACGAAACGTGAAAGTACGAGTCGATAAAAATTTCGTTATCAATTGGTAACGCTGTTTTCGCGGCGTTCGAGGTTTCTGCATCTTCGACGAAGCCACGTCTCACGGTAAGGAAGGGAAGGAAAGGAAGGAAGAGTACATAGAATTCTTGAAAGAGCCCAAGGAGCATCTTGCACGCTACAAAAGTTATAGATTGGGAAGGTTCAATCGTTGTTCTTTTGACACCTTGGGATGGTTATAAAGCGCGAAACAACGAGTTGCTGGATATTGCTGCGTGCCTTATGTAAAATATAAGAAAATATAAAAACGGTTATTCGTCGAGGCAATGTTACAGGAATTGATAAATCGAAAATACTAACGAGAATTGAATAGCTCAACGTTTGGAATTCGTGATACAACTGGATTAATTGTTAATCGCATTGTTCGACGTTTAAGAAACCAATACGTAAATCGTATTACGAGACCGAAGAAAATGAAGATCGTCGAGAAGATGGAAATAGACGAGCGTTACGTAAAATCGGAGGAAAGAAGATAGTTAGACGGGAGCGAAACGAACGTGTCCATGGAACGCATAAAATTCAGTGGTGTGGATCGTAACGCAGGATCGTACGATAGTTCCCATGCAGGTTCCTACCCTTCCCCACGTGTTTGCATTCCAGAGCGATGTTTCACTAAATGCGCGCATTGCATCGAGTTTAACCACCCTCCGCAGAAGAACCAGTTCTTTCGGCTCGTGAGCACGCCGCTCCCTGGCCATGCCGCGAATGCTTTACGAGAACGCGCGCACAGAAAAACGATCGGTAAAAAAATCACCACTGAAATTTCGGAATATCAAATTTTATTAATGTCTCACGATCGATATTACTGGCGTAATAATTGACAATCGTTCGTACTCGCAAGAAATGTTTCACCTTATCGTACTGTTACGCGTTATACGTTTTCGTTTTATATTTTTCATATTTTGAATATCTTTGATATTTTTGGTATTTTCCTCTTTCGTTACTTACATTCTCCATCGTATTTATTTTCTTTTTCAAAGTTTGACACGCAGTCGATTTCATCGTTGCATCGAATTACATTATCATTAATTGTTAGGTCTTTTTACGTGACTCGATAATTATACGAAGAGTACATATTTCCGACGAGCAAGCTAACGAATTCCTTTTTCTTCGGATGATTCACGGTGCATGGTCCAAGATCGTCTCGAATTCTTCACGCTCGATCGCTTCGATTCGTATCGCTACCAGCAACGAACCGTAGTCGAGATGTAAACGTCTTCACGGCAACTTGGTAACTGTGTTATTGGAAATTTCAATCCCACTCGCTTCGATTCCTTCTTACCTCGTATGTAACGTTTCCCTGTAATTCTGTCATCGTTCTGTCGTAACGTTCTAGCCAACAATCTCTTAGAAAACGATACACGATGAAAAGAATTCACGCGTTTGTACAAAAGTAAACTGGTTGCATACATTTGTATGCTAATCTGTCTCTTAATAAACATGTACGATCGACATGAATGAATACCTCGCGCAACGATTGTTCTACAAATTGATTCAAGTTCACATACTAGAGCGACTTCCATAAGTCAGGGAACAGGGTCAACTATGACGTACATTATACTGGCCGGAATAATTAGAAGATCCTCTGTCCAAATTAAGCAACCAACGTTTAAGAACCACCTCATACTACACTGACAACCAAATAAAAAGCATCGCAGAGCGTATAAACTTCATTCAGATATTTCATTCACTTTTGCAATACCATTTGCAATCTCTTTTCAATATTAGCGTTCGCTGTAATACGCAAGATATCCCACGTAGATAAATGGAGTCGTAACTTCGAAGTAACAAGAGTTAGAAAACAAATTTAACGCTCGTGGATGGTGTACGTTCGTTTAATAATTTCAAAGTTACTTCTGCTCCTTAAAAGTCAACTATATATATATTTTTATACATTGATATCACTGGCGTTTTCTTTATTCTCCATACGAAAATACTAAGGTGCTTCTAGTCGAGAATGTTCGGTTTAAAAGATGCATCAGCTTTAATTGTATCGTATTTAATTTATGAAAGATAAGCAAAACGCGTATTTTGCGTTCTTATATAGTTCACCGTATAATCTGAAGTTACAATTTGGTTGGGACATTTCGCAGAATTCGATAGCGTGGTTCCGACTTTAAGGATTCAAACCTGGAATCCTTTCAAAAAAATGGAAAATCGTCTCGTGTGGACATAGTCGATTACAATTACTTTCCTAATCCCGCTGAAATCATCCGATGCAGCTCGCAACAGCCGCAAGAGCGAACGATTCCCAGCGATGCGCGATGCGATGATCAGCGTCTCGCTCTGATTACGCGAGTAAGCGAGCGCGCTCGTTTGAGATCGCGATGATTTCGCCTGGGTTTCGCGACAGGCGAAAATCGTTCGACGCTTGTTATTCCAATGAGACATGCGACGCGCTCTACGAAAGTGAATCGAACCTGTTAACACAGATTTTCGCATGACTCGGACAGCTGCGTGGCGCACGTGCCGCGTTTTTAATGAAACGGAATCGTCGCGAGCGCTACGAATGTGGAAAGAGAAACGGGGATCCCGAAACGTGGCAACGGAGAATCACCTTGAGAGCTGGTTTCACTGCCAAGGTGGCGGTGCTCAGGAAACGGTTTTCACGCAGTTTTGGTCAGTTCTTTCATTCTGGGATATCGAATGCGAGAATTGTGGTCGATGTTTTGTTCGGTCGAGGGATTTCGAGTGATTTAGGCTGCGGTGTCAGAATGAATACATTTGCAAGCGAGATGGTCTGTGGCGTAAAAAATATTTCCTTTCGGATCTTATTGTTAGTCATTGTTCGGTATAGAATAGGACTTTGGTTTGTTCGAGCTTCGTTCGTCGGAACAGAAATTTGTTTCTTGAGTAAATGAACTGCTGCCAATTGAATCCACTTGCCTGAACCTGACCTTCGTTATATGAATTTACTCGAACTTCGTCTAATTAATTATATTATAGGATTGTTTGAACGAGAAATCTCGGATAGCGAAGAGAATCAATGAATTCCAGGACGAGACATTAGCGCGAACTTATTGTTTCTGCGACTTGAAATATATCCATTCGAGTTTCTACTCTAGTTAGTACAGTCATTCGACTCTAAGTCGCTTGAATTCAAGTAATATGACTACTTTACGCGAGCTTTCAAATACCGTGAAAGTGGATCGCATGAAAACGTTACGATGCTGCCAGAAGATTCTTAATGATTCGAATGTGCTAGCTACGATTCCAATCGAAAATTGAGAGACAAGTTGGAATAAAAATATACGCGAATCGAATGAAATTCGACAGTTGGATCGATAATAAAATATTACACGTCACTGACAGTAAGTATTTATGCCCTCGCGTTGGTCATTTCGAATGCAACCTCTGTGATGGCGCTTAAAGGTTACGAGGCCCTTGTCAAGGTTGAGGCCTTTGAAGTCGTAAAAAATAATGGCTCCTAGCATATTAATTCGTTCGTGTCGACCAATCGATATTATTACGCTATCCGTAATATCGATTCGCGATAAGTTCTTATTGTCACACGACAGATCGTAATTCATTGTAACTACGTTGTTAATTTGCAGACATCGATAATTTACAGACTTTCTCGGTAGAAAATTGACGTGCAAATTTTTATTCACCGGTAAGTCAGGCAACGATGAATACGCACGAAACTATTTAATCTTATACAAACATTTGCGTCACGCGATCTGTTTTTAAAACTATCATTACGCCGAAGTAAAACGCGCATTATTATATATATAGGCAAAATGATCGCTAATAAGACTCGACGAAGTTTCAGTAACAGAGTTTAGATTCCTAGAAAATTAATCTTTCGATAGACGGTATTTAGTCGATTTATCTTGATAGAATAAATAATTACGCGTATAATTTATTGAGATTTCTTTGAAATTCAATTTCTTG
>JACXIT010000136.1:786115-799992 GCA_014737525.1 Bombus difficillimus | reverse complement strand
TTTTTTTTTTATCTTTTTTTTTTTTTTTTTTTTTTTTTTTTTTTTTTTTTTTTTTTTTTTTTTTTTTTTTTTTGCAACACATATCACGTCGAATAAAATGGAAGACGTTGACTCACGTTTCCCATTTTCAACGTTTACGAAAGTAGAAACGTAGAACCACGTCTCTCGTGAAGAATTTGTTAACAACGATTCACGATGACAATAGGAACATAAATAGAAACAGAATCCTGATCAGTACTCACCGTTGCACGTAATGATCAAGCACAGCAGGACCAGCCAGATCGTCATTTTGGAGAACACGGAGGACGTCATCTCCGGCACCGCATTTATCACCGTGCGTCCTTGAAGGAGGATCGAAGCCCCGTGTTTCGCAGGAGCGATCGAGCGCGTCGTTATACACGTGTACTGTCGTCGAAGAGTATGGTCGCGTGCGATTTGTACCCGCACGACGATGACGCATGTAAAACCCCCTCCGTGTCACCGTTTTACGAGCGTGTAAACCGCTCTTCCGACGTAACAACGTCTTCGACTTCTACCCTACGCTTCTATCTTCTGCTCGATAAATTGTTCCTCCACCTTCCTTCCAATCCAACGAGATCTCGAGTTCTCTTAATTTGATTTCTTGCCGCTCTTCGACACTGACCGCCTAGATTTTCACGATTCAGCGATCTGCCACTAGAAGTATTGCTTTCGTTCCCTCCTTAATCCTGCTGTCCTACTCTAGATCGAAGAACGAAGGATTCTATTAACGTTGGATAAATCGAAGATCGAAGAACGAAAGGATCGTCGTAGGAAAGGATGGAAGTTCGAAGGAGGAAGGACTCTAACGTTGGAAAAGATGGTAGAACGAAGGATTCCACCGATACTGGCGAAGATTCAAGAACAAAGGATTCCATCGACGTTGGAGAAGGAAGGTTCCTGGTAGGAACGTGGTCCAGGAAGAATCGATGATAGAGATAACCGGAAGGATGGCCGTTCGTACTCGTGAAAAGTACTTGACCTTCGTGGATCGCATGGGAGGAAACGGTGCCGAGAGCACTGGAGAAACCGGTGTAACTCGAGGTAGCTAGGAGATTTTTGTCGGGCTAACTGGTCGCTGAGGTTGGCTCGCTAATTTATGACGTAGTTCCGTTATTGCAACGTGACGTTGATTCGTACGCAGAAACTTCCAGCTGACCCCGAGATAACCGTGATTTATTGTTCCTACCGATTCGTGAATGGAAACGAACGTGACGTCGATACGACCATCTTTTACGCGGATCGTAAATCGTGCAGTCGAACCGTCGATCGTGCGACGCGTTTCCCGAAGCTCGCTGTGGCTCTTTAACGAGTCTCTTTTTCTTTTTTTCCTTTCAAAACGTATCAGTAAAATAATAGGAAATTAAACGTCGCAGCAATAATTTAAAATCGCGTCGTTATTGGTTGGATACGTTTTTAAAGTTTTCTCTTTCGAGGAATTATCTTGTGGTTACAGTTGGACGAACGTTTCTATAAATAACGTACGTGGAGTATCGATTATTATTCGTGAAAATAATAACACAGGAGATAATTGGCGCTGATCGGTTGAACTCTACCACGTGTATGATTTATGAGGGCAGAATGGTTGCAGAAGCATCGAAAAATTGCGTTGCAACGCGCGATATATCGTAGAAAAGCCGAGCGTGTTTAAAAAAACTAGAACGACTGGAACGCTGCTCGCGGCGATCGTTTTAGATATCCAGCAACGTTGACTCATGTCTTAGACGAGGCAGGAATAAAAAACAACGTCTGAGCGTCGATCAATGAACGTCTACGATCGACGATCTATGCCAGGTCGAGAACGAGGTGAACGAACAGAGCGTTTCAAACTATTTATATCATAATCGTGTCGCGAAACTCAGAAAAAATGAGTTGGACGAAAAAGAGCGTTACCTTTCCTTGGAAAATCGAACGGCGATGATTCACGATCATTGTAAAGGATGTTGAAATTTATAAATTAATCATACGCACGTCACTAGAATGAAAAATCGTAATAGTTGAAAAGAGATGGCGAATTGCACGCGGCTCTGTGCCTCGACCGATTACGCTTCCAATATGTCAAAGTTACTCGAGCGTGAAGTAACGCCGCGTCGTCGAGCATGTGTCGCGGCAATTACCATATAATGGGGCGCAGGGAATCGCGAAATAATCGGCCCCCGCTGAAAATAACGATTTAAGAAAGCGGCCAGGCCAGCCTAGCGATCGAGCGAGCGAACGAGCGAGCGCACCCGTATTTCCTTGAACTTTCCGCGAACGCGAGTAACGGAATCGGTCGGGTGATTCACCGAGCCTACGAAAATATCGAAACTTCGCCCGGAGCGAAACAACGAAAATTACGAGACGCCGGAACGAATTCGTCGTGATTTCCCGCGGTTCGCTTATTGGCGCGCTCCTGATCACGCATCGCGTTCAGAAGCATCCTACGCAAATAGAAAGGCAAAAAGTCGGCGAATATTTCGAAAGTCAGACGAAAGAGCGTGTTCGTGTCGCGAATATATCGCTTTCCCTCCGAATTCTTCGGATTTCACACGAAAGAATCACACGAGATACACGCACTCTCTGATCGATCTCGATCGAGACCTTCGAGTTTTGTCACTACGTTTCTCCCTTGCTCTCGTTCGAGGTTCACCAGTAGCGCGCCACCAATCCTTCTCGTACACCAAATTCACACGGGATCTACTCACTGTCACTCGATGGATACCCCTTCTTCCGAGAGAGTACCCTCACTGTGCCCGAATCACTCGTCCAAGAGTTCTCGACGTGGACGCACGGGTGAAACGCGTGTGGGGACCGGTCGATCGGTTCGCTCCAGACCTTCCCAATTCCGATCGCGCCACAGACAGTCTATATAGTCGAGCGCGTTAGTGTGCGTGCGGATAAGAGAAAGAAGGAGAAAGAGAAATAGAATTCCGATCGTTCTCGTCCAGTCTGCTTCGTGGCACCTGTGTGACTCACTATCCCGCGAAACGCTCGTACGTATTATCCTTGGCGCGAGTCGCGATGTGGAAAACGGCCGATCGTCGGTATCACCGATCGTATCGAACAACCAAAGAGAATATGTACAGAGGGAAACGCCGGGAATCCCCTGCGACTGTATACGGTCGCGTGCTCAACGGTGAGCGCCGTGAGCCGACTGCAACAACTGCAGACGCTAGGACGGATGATGGTCGCCGGTCGGCGTCGTTGTCGTTGTCGTTGTCGGGTATATCGGTGTCGAGCCCGTCGTATATGCGCCTCCGACTTCGAAACGCGCAAGTGGGGGTCCAATGTTACCAGGGTACGCAACGACGCCAGGGGCCCCTACCAGAGGCCGCCGCCGAGACTCGTCACCCGTAACTCCACCTTCCACCTCCCACCTGACTCAACCGCTCACGGGGAAACGTTCAGGGCTCCCTGCCGTGATCAGGTGTATCCGGGGAATTGTTTCGACGCACCCTTTCGCCGGCGACGCTGTTCTCGCCAAGGGACCGTCGCGTCGTCGAGGATTGGAATGTTGCAGCATCCGTCGTGGAGCAGGGTTTTGCGTCTCTGCCGTCCTCCGGTATCGTGGAACTCCATTTATCTGAACTCGTCGGCAGACGGTTTATACAGCTGGAGTTCGTATAATAGCGGTTCGTTCGTTTCCTTCGCTAGCTACCTGTTAGTCTTCGTCCATTAGGTAGGAGCTCGGGTTCGGTTAATTAGGCAGGCAAATTTCGTCCCGACGAATGGAATTCTACGATATCGCTTTCGTCGACGAAAGAGTTACTTTCTATGAAAGCGGAGTTGATCTGGTAGACTCGTACGTAGAATCGCCCGCGAGAAAGAGAATTTAGATGCATTTTGGTATTCGTCGATTGTCGTTGGTTTGATTCGAACCGTATAGGTCTGTTTAAAATCAATCGGTTGTCCAGGGACGTTGAAGAGCAAAGGGTTACGTCTGACGTCGATTAGAGTCACGGAAGCGGCTCTGAATAGGCAATTAATTTCGGATATCTATGTATAGAACCTCTGTAACCAAGTAATACGAACATAGCTCGCTATACCTATGTATCTATATTAATATCCTGCGTTAGAAGAACGGTGATTGTGCTATTCAAAAACCATATTTGATCAACTCTATAAATAAACATTTAGAATTTACCATCATTTACATCGTTTTCTTGGGATGACTGAACTTATGGAAGCAAGTCATTTATTTCCAGACAATTGAATATCCATCATGTATCTACTTATGCGAGGAAATAAAGAAATTAATAAAAACTGCAGCTGCGTCAGTTTGGCTTCTGCGAGGCCGAATCACGCTATCGTGACCGATCGTTGGCCAAAAGTTCGATTTTCTGTCGGCGAAACTAAGTTCGTGGATTGTTTCAGTGGGTCGTACGGCAATTAACCGTCGTATTTCCTAAATACATCGGCGGATCGGTAAGGAGTTCAGGTACCAACGAATGACACTTGTAAATGGCCACGATAGCGCAGCAACGACAGGCTCGGATGGTTGCAAAGTGATACGTGCTGGTACCGGAACCCGCGAAACGAATAGTCCGCATAATTACACGCGGTTACCTCTGCTCCAGGTCGATATTTCCATCCAAGTTATCGGTGTCATCGGACACGAGGCATTTATCGCGGCGATTCCCGAACGCGTGTACGTGTACGCGTAACGTCGTAACGCGTCGATGACAATCGATACGACATACATTTTACCTCGGTGTGCAATTCGACCATGACCTCGAAACAATTGTTCCATTCTTTCGATACGATCTACCGCCATCGTTGCGTCGCGTCGTTACTTGGTGTCGTTTCAAAACATGGAAAAGAAGGTGACCAGCCGAGATCCTAACATTGACCTAGTCGTCGAACTATAGTAGTATAAATCCAATGGACAAATCATAATCTGACTACTTTACTTGCTTATCTACTGTGATTAAGTTAACCGTGTGTATGTTTGAAATCCTCCGTAATATGTTTCAAGTTGCTCCGATAGAATTCAAGACAAAGTTTATATAATAGGATTTCGTATAATAGGATTTTGCTTCTATATGAGTGGATTCAATCCCGCAGAATTACGTTTAATTGGACAGTGACTAATATTTCGTTCAAACAATGGAGCTTTACCGTAGCGTCACTTTCCATTTGCTTTCGAACGAGTACGTGGATACAATTTTTGCGCTATTAGCTAGTTCTCTAAAAATGTCCACGCAATCCGGAGAACGTCGAGCAGCATCGAGGAAATCGTCGGATATAATATAATTATTTTTCGATTTATTTATTTTTTTTTTTTTTTTTTTGGACGATCGATAAACTTAGGTATATAATTTATCGTAGTTAATTTCGTTGGAATTATCCTATATTACATAACGGTAGATTTTATCCGTAATGATCGATCAGTTGCTAATATTCTTGCTAATTCGACCACATCATTGGTACTCGTATAAAACTTCAAGCAGGAAGGGGAAAAAAGTAGAATAAAATTAAGAAGCTGGTCAATCGGAAACCGGTACGACGTGTTTCTCGATCTAGCTTGCTAGATTCGCCGCTTATGAATGAAAGAACCTTATAGGTTCCGCCTGTTTTCCTCTTTCTCTTCAGCGCAGGATATTTCGGGGTCGAGTGAGTAATAAGCCGATGATTAATTTTGTCATTCCCATTGAGCAACATCGATCGCGAGCCAGAGAGATTACCTGGCAGTGGTTTCTTCGCTCAAGGAAAACATGACCAGTGGCGCTTGTCGCTTTAAACAGAACTGCATGTTATTTGAAAGATTATGCCAGGCGACGTATCTTCGACACGAGTGAGTTTCGATACTCGCGGTTTACGTCAGTCCTGTCTCATCTTCGACAATGAGAATGCAGCTGCACCTGTACGCAGCTATAATCATGGTATTTGCACACTCGGTGACCTTGTAGGTATCCGTATCGCTCTACGGAGCCTTGAACTTGCACGCTGAAGAATCTGGTACGAACATGGAAGAAGATCGAGTCGATCCACTTGCTTCTCGTGTCTTCGTTCTCAACGAAACGCGGTTAGTTGTTAGATTTTCGATGTTTAACGATCGTCCTTTTACAGATTACGTAATTCTATTAAAGTATCGTATGAGTTTCTCAGGAGCTAAAATGACACCAGACAGGATAGGAGAACCGTGAAAAAATAACTGACTTGCTTTCATCAATTTATTTACGGTAAAAACATGACACAATTAACGACGAATTGCAAGACAAATTTGACAAAATAACATCTCCCTGTTATTCAATTTTCGAGTCGATCAACGTGACTTCCGAGCGACACGTATCGTTCTTTCGTATTTCTTTCTTAGGTAATTTTTTCCCGCAGGCAATGACATTAATCGACGATAAAAAGAACGATTTATCGGTGATACGTTGCTATGGACGATCCATTGAATTTATCTTACTGAAACAGAAAAGTGATCGACTGGAAAAATTCTAACATTATTGCTAATTATTCGCTCGCGAAGAAAATGGCAGAAAGAAGAAACCTTCGGATGCGCAACCCCCTCGCGTGTCTTAAAATCGACCGACATCACGCTCTTTTTACCGATAACCATTAACATGGTTCTCGAACGTGAAATTACACTGCGAGTTCAACCTTCTCGCAAGGTTAAGCGCAAAATCGTCTGACGGGCGGCGGGATTCTTCTACTTGTCCGGCGGTTGCATCGCTGTTGCTCGAAGGCGATTATCCGTAATGGCGTTTCAGCGAAGGCAACAATTGCCAAGACAAGCACGCTGATCACGCTTATCGTTCCTTAATTCCTATGAAATCTCGCGCGTTATGCAACTCAGTGCCGCCTTCTCGTCGACCGAGGAATTTTTTTTCTTGCGCGTGGACGCGCTTGACCGAGACGAGCTGTTTAAGGTCAATGTCGAGGTGGATCGATCCAACGTATCCAACATCCGATATTCGGCCTGGCCGATTTGATCGATCGAATACCGATTCGCATTAACGCGCAATGATATTTACGAGAAACAGGAAACCCGGTAACGAGGAAACTATCATCGCTGCGAGCTCGTCTTATTACGCACGCACCACAATCTAGTCGATGTGCTCGTGCAACATCCTGATCGGAATCTTTCTTTCCACGTGTACATGGTATGGGATAAAATAAAGCCAACAAATTGCAGATATATTCGATATCGCGTGGTAATGTACGTTAGGGTGCTCGTACGATGTTAACGACGTTATTAAGCAATAATGTTAGTCGACGAAGAACAAGTTTAGGTTGTAGATTTTTGCTACGCAAACAGATCGTTATACGAACGATTGGACAATGCTTTGTACAATTCATTTGTAAATCTTCGTCTTGCTATCGATCCTCATTGTTACGCGATAATTTATTTGCTAAGAGTACTAATGAATTAAGAATTGTAGGAATTGAGAAATGTAGATTTCTGTTACACAAACATGATGTTACATAAACGTGCGTAATTTGTAACATTCACTCGTAAATCTTCGTTTAATTAGCAAATTTCTTACGAATTTATTAATACATGATGCTTCACTCGTGATTTATGAAATTTCGCTAAAATATTATTAGTTCAAACGTGTGATTCCAGATATATTTTCTGTTCGTTCCACTTAAATTAGGTTCCTTTTTTATTCTAACACATGATCCTTAAATCGCAACGATTGGTTCCACTTGGACGTTTGTTCGGATCAATTTTCACGATGATGGAACATCGAAAGAATCAAAGGTATGCGAGGCAATGTGAAAGATTCTTAGGCAAAAACGGACGGTGTTCAAGGATCTAGTTTTATTGTTGGCGCGGGCATTTCTGTGCGAAAACACGCAGGGTTTCTTCTCGTCGCGTATATCCGCGCGAACCGATAATCAAGCGGCAACCTCGAACGCGAGTTGTTATTTTCGAATAGGAAGCGAGCGTTTCCGTGTGCATGGCGAGTACACGCGAGAAAGGAGACGCAAGAAAACCGAACGGGTCTGCTTACGAACAGAGAAAAAAAATCTGCGCGTCGCTATAAAAGCGCGAGCGTTATTTATTTTATTCTTGTTTTCTGGCTGGCGCCAGCTGATCGTCGTCATATGGGATCCGCGCAATTAAAGATTCAATTTCGCATGAAATTATAGTTATCCAGTCTGGGGAAAATGATGCGTTATTACAGGCCTGCTCGGTCTGTTTCGTTCTTCGCTCGCTGATGACTTCTTTCGATCCGCGAACATTTGTCACGGGCAAAAAGTCTTTGTAAGACAAAGTCTTAGTAAAACGCAATTGAAACTGTGATGCGTCTACGAGAAGTATTTCCGTAGACATCTTTAACAAGCACAGGTAATAAGGAATCTTTTGATTCGTCAGCACGATACATGTAAAGAATGAAATTTCCTCAAACGCAAATTTGTTAATGATCAAGGTCTTCTTCTTTGGTCAAATGTAAATTTACGTTCAATTAGCAATTGATTTCGGTCACAGCGTATCGATACGAATCGGCGCCACATAGATTAACGATAGATCAACGAGTTTGAGAGAATGACTTTGTTAGAAAGGCAGAAGAGCTTCGATGGAGCGCAACAACAGTAATCACATCGATCTTTACGTGCATAAATTAACTTTGCACGGGGATTGAATGCGATGCAGGTTGAAAGGAGATTCACCGTATGCAAATCGACGATCGATTGTCGGGACCGTGGGGTGAATTATACCCATGTTGGCCGACATTATGGCTAACAAAGGCAGGGCTGGCACCGCCATCATCCGAATGCTTTACGAGCCAACGTAATAATCAAACGATCCAGAAAGTTGCAGCTCGCGAGTATTCATCTCTGCCTACGTTCGAAAGTATTGAATCGGTTTTGTTCTATTCAGCTCGTATGCGAGTATACGACGTTCTATCGTTATTGTTCTAAGATTGATTCTAATCGCGAGAGCTTACGTTGATGCACGTCGTGACAATTTACGTATTAGAATTTTAGATCGCCGTAGAAAATGCATTTGATCGATCTTGTTTGGAAAACGGAGATTCCTTTCAGGTTGATATCGACGGTAGCGTTATTGCGATATATGACAAATGCTGATCAATGAACGTAATTCGTAATACATGTCGCAGCAAGGCCATGGATAGCCGCATCGCGCGAATGGCAACGCGACCAGCAGGATAAATAACAAAAGACGACGAAGGCGTCTTCAGTCTGGCAATTATATCGAAGCGAAAGGTGGATGGTTTTGATCAAACCTTGAACGTTCGTGCGAAGAGATTTTCTCGCGATGCACGATGCTCATCGTGTAGCCACATACTCGGTTGCACAACCAGCCCGGAAACGCTTTATTGGTGGTTAATTGTTTGCATTGTTATCTGGCGTCGACATAACGGTTATGGAAATTCCGCGGAAAAAAACGAAATTGCCTTTCTAAGTAAATCACGATCTCTCGCATTAAACTATGTTTCATCCTGTTTCTAACGCTAACGAGATGTAACAATGAAATATACGCTCGAGTGTAAAATTAAATATGAAAATTCGTAGAAAAGAAATCGAAGCGAAGGGCGTACGAAAAAATATATAAGGCAAGGAGGAAGATAAAGATTCATCGATATTATTCTACGGAAAGGTATTCAAATTTTAAAAAATTCCCCGTTGGGAATCAAATTTTTATAAAAAATAAAACGAATGAAATGCCTGGCTGACTAAGTAGTTGGCTGTTCGTTAATCTACGGACTACAGATATATATATATATTTGAAGTTTGTATTTATTTTTCTATTCACTTCCTCATGAAGTAAAAAAGATTTAATCTTTTATCGAAGCGAGCATCTCTTACGCATCCCATTTCATTATGACATTATAATTGCGAGATTCTTATGATTCACAGCGATGATAGGTTTCGCACGATTAATTTTACTTTCAAAGCGGTTCTACACTCGGTTGGTTTAGCATTGCTACAATGTTTACAATTTCTATTTTCGTGTTACGTAAGTGCATCGAAACAAACAGCATTATCCGTCAGTGTGATTTTCCTTAAAAATATCTATAAAAGAGGGAAAAGGAAAATATGCAAGTATAAAGTAAGAACATACATTGTTAATTACTATATAAGTAACGCAGATATAATATACGCTTTTAATAGCTAAAATTTCAAATATGCGTACGGTTGTTTGAAGTTAAGTATTTGCAAATACGTAAAACCTTTTCGCGCCATTGAATTTATTTGTATCGATTATAGGTAGCGCTATTTCTAATTCTCTCGTTTGGTAATCCATACGCAATAGGTAATATTGCAAATGACATTAAAATGTTAAAAAACTCCAGAGAACTTCATCGAGGCTTAAGATAAAAAGATATATTAGCCGATATATCTATTTTATATTTTGTCAATGTTTATATATTTTTGTGTACGGTACCTTTTTATATATTTTTTCTATTACAGATATCGGTCGATATCATCGGAGCGACCATGTTCTTCTCCATTTGGTCGGTTACTATAACTTCACGTTCTATGGATAAGGTAGAATCGGTAAAGCGACTTGTTTCGTTGGCAAGAAAGCGATTTTGCGTTCGCCATTTTGTTAACCGTCGGTATTTTTTGACGCGCGAGATTTTATTCAACTTAACTTTTATTGTCTTGAGCGCTTCTTATTAAAACTTTGAAACTTCGGTACAAATAAACTTCTACAATTCGCGATTACAGGAAGTAAGATAGAGAAACGCTTGTTTTTACTTTTTTCTTATTTCTTTTCTTTGTTTATAGCTTCATAGATTCTCTTCTATTCTCTCAGTTCGTGAGATCTTCGCAAAAAGAGAAATTTTTAACTCGATCTTCGAATGAGCGAACACGTTAGTTTAATACTGAATATGACCGCAAGGTGGCGGACGTTATTATCGAGTTTATGCCGGCTTGATATCTATTCTATGTTTTGTCAAGGTTTATGTATTTTCGTGGCTCTTTGTTAATTTGTTAACCTCGATCGTTTCAAAGATTTCTACAACGTGTGTTCAAACGTTCAGTTTCTTAAATATTTTTCATCGAACACTCTCATCTTTGTGAGCCAGTACATTGTACCATTTTTATTCGATGTATACTCCGTTTGTTTGGCAATAAAAGTTTATATATGAAGGATCCTAACCTATCACGAAACTTCCTGCACGCATGTCAGAATGGAGACTTATCAAGAGTGGAAACTCTCGTATCGAATCACGACATTCAAGATTGGACAAACTTCAGACACACGATTTCCGGTGACACCGCGTTACACGTTGCCACCCGCGAGGGTCATTTGAATATCGTTCGATACCTATGCGAGAATTTCAAGAAACCAGATTTTAGAGTGAACGTCGCCAGTAGAGATATGAAAAGACCGCTGCACGAAGCGGCGCAGTTTGCTCGTAGCGAT
Source organism: Bombus difficillimus (assembly GCA_014737525.1). NCBI lineage: Eukaryota > Metazoa > Arthropoda > Insecta > Hymenoptera > Apidae > Bombus > Bombus difficillimus. The sequence continues at coordinate 788,639 of JACXIT010000136.1, read as the reverse complement.
ATACTCAAATATTTAATTGAAAAAGGTATTTATCTTTCATTTGTGGCGCTAATTTTATTTTATAATTATAAATATATCATTCGCGACGTTATTCTCGTTTAAAGGTGCAGACGTGGATGCCTTAAAACGCGCTGATTGGACACCGCTCATGCTGGCGTGTACAAAAACCGGAAGTGATGCCTATAAATGCATCGTAGCGCTTTTAGAGGCAAAAGCAAATCCGCTTTTGCGAAATAAAGACGGATGGACGTCGTTGCATCTAGTTTGTCGATCCGGCGATGAAAATGCTTTTGATTTGTTAGTAAATAAATTTGTTGAACGTATCGATGATCGAAGCAATAATGGTCGTAGTGTTATGCACATTGCTGGTAAGAATTCCTCCACAAAATATTTTTATATTATCAATGACATACAAATGGCGTAACGCATAATTAGTATAAATACGTTATTATAACTATGGATTATGAACTTGTTAAATGTACAGCATTTCACGGTCATGAGGGTTTAGTCAATCGTCTTATGGCTCTTAATACGAAACTTTTGGATGCGCGTGATTCCTCGGGATCTACTCCTCTTCACGAAGCAGTTAAAGGAGGTCATCTGTCCGTTGTAAAACGATTAATCGATTTGGGAGCTGATGTCGAAGCTAAAGACAACGCTAGTCAGACTATTTTACACACAGCAGCTGTAATTGGAAATACCGAAGCTATTAAAGCCATTTTGAAAGACTAATTTCGATAGGAAATTTTCTAAAAGTAGACAAAAACGAGACACATTTTATTCAGAGATTGGTACACATTTATTTATCCTTTTTTTCCTGTATCAGACAGTCTTAAAGAAGCATACAAAAATGAAGAAACGGAGGCTCTTAGTAGATCGGAGATACCTAGATTTTACATTCTTCTTGTTCGTTTGTGTTCTTCTTTTTCTTCTTCTTCCTCTTCTTCCGCTTGTTGTTCGGTGTTCCTCTTCCTTTTCATTTGTCAGCGTGCGCAGGCAGGCGATGATTCACAGGAAATCTACGCGCTTAATTACGTGCTAAAACCGTGTCCGCATACTTCTTTCTCTTTCATTAATTACGTTCGTTAAATATCACTTACAAAGAGAGAACATAAATGGTAAAGATCACAGAATTTTCGCGAATCCTATGTGAACATGAATCGTGCGTCGGTTTGTCCAAAAATTCTGTAATACGACCGATGCTGCTTCGTGCCTTTGGGTAAAACGGTTCAGAAAAAAGCCGATTCGAAAAATATTCCGACGCTTTGAGAGGATGGCTGCTGGTGGGAAAGGGATATTTTTGAGATGATCGGTGGAGCGTGCACACGTGGATGCATGTATATGTGGGCGTAGTGCGTTTCTATCTCCGCGGATTGACTTTCTGCGATTGCTTCAAATTTTCTTTCTCTGGCCGTCCCGATACAATTTTCTTTCATTTTCTCTTTCCTTCCTTTCTTTTTTCTTTGCACGCAAAACGAAAGCTTAGCCGCTAAATATCTCGAGAGACGACTCGATCGTGGTTCGTTTGGAAACTCGTTTACGCGATGCTGCTGCAGACAAGAGAACAAGGACGAAAAGTAAAGAGAGACAGTACACACGATTTGAAAGGAACATCTCGAGATTGGACAGTACGGACAGGTGTACTCGATCAGAGAAAAGATCAGTTTCGCGCCTATTTTGTCGCGTGAAAAGAGGAGAAGGATGGAGATCAAGGGCGAGGGGTTTGAGAAAGGAGGGGGAGGGAAGAGGATATTTATATTTATAAAACGGCTAAGGATAAAACATGCACTGTATATCTGTCCATCTGATTAACTGCTTGCACATTTTCATTCTTAATCATTCCCCTTCTTTTCTCCAATCTTTTTTCCCCTCTCTTCCGCTTTTGTCTAACGTTCGTGTTCCTGGTTCGTTCCTTTCTCCTGACTTTCCATTCGTTCAAGTAACAGTAACCTAACGCACGGGACGAGCGCTTGAATTCATATTATTTTTTTCTTTTTACATTCCCTCCTTCTCTCATCGAACCTACATATTTATCGTCCTTTCTTCTCTCTCTTTTTTTTTTTGTTTGTTCTTTTATTCATTTGTCGTTTACTTCTCTTTAGTGGAGTTCGTTTATAAATATCCAAAGATTACTTGGGCTCTCATTTAATATTGTTTTTTTTTTTTGTTTGTTTTACTTCCTCGCTTAATTTATTTACACATTAACTAATTACGCTTGGGACTTAAGTTAAATCGCGTCACGCGTCCGCCATCACGATAATAGTCACTGTAATATCCACTACTTACTAATAACTTGTCTTATCTAAATGTATTCTTTTCTGTTTTCACATCGATCGTCTCGGTCGCCTCCTTCTTGTTCTCTCTCTCTCTCTCCCCCTTTCGTTCTTTACCTCTTTCTCTCATTTCCTCATGCACACATAATTCTCTCTCTCTCTCTTTTCCATTTACATTACAACGTGTTCAACATGTACAAAGCCCTATTTACATTATGTACACCTCATTTCGAGAATTTTCCAATGATAAT